>NW_017547103.1:3275976-3352061 GCF_001854935.1 Bemisia tabaci | reverse complement strand
TTTTTAGAGAATTTTCGTTAAAACCGCAACTTCATAGCTCAATTTTGATGCCACTTACGGAATTTGCCTGTTTTCAACTTGGCAACGCTGTAGCGCGCGGGAAAAATTTCGGGTGAACTTGCCAATGCCGGAAAAAGGCGTGTCTTGTGATAGGGAACAACATATCCAACTCCGGGCAAAATCCAAGCGTAGGGTAAAATCGCCGATTTTGAATAACCCTCTTTGGTAATAACCGATGTGGCTTGGTTTCTTCCTGCTTAACGCGATCCATTTAAAACAGCCGGACACCCTTTCCGATTCGTTCACTCATCGCACTGCTGAAATCTGTCTGTCGCTTTTCACGAGAGAGTCGAGAAGGTTTACAGGACGTTTGGTCCAATTTTTTTTTTTCAAATAAACTTTTCGTCCCATTTTGAGGAAGTTAAAAATAATGAATTTTCAAGGCTTTTACAGACTGTCTTTATCTATCTTAGTCTACGAGATGTCCTTTTGCGCCTTGTCCTTCATATCCCTCACTTGTCATCCGAATCAGAAAATTCCTCCGCGGTTAACAGGGAATGGAAATAATCAAGCATTCCGAACATGAAGCATAAACTCGAGCGCAAAGCGAATAGAAGTCACCTGCGGGACGTTCGGAATCCCTGGACGGGGTCAGTTTCAGGGTCTTGGTTTCATGTTCCCTCGGGTTCGGCGTAAAAATCATGTAAATACGAGCTGACAGAGCCGTCGAACGCAAGGGTCGAGAGGATTCTGCGAGGCAGGGATCGGGCGGAACGGTATAAGGCGCGGGGATTTTTTTAAGCGTCCCTTTGACGGGCCCGTCTGGAGAGCCCTCGCTTTGAGCCGAGACGCCGACCGCAGCGCCCTCCCACGCCTCTGACGTCTTTACGCTGTCCGCCCGCACGTCCCTTTCCGCGACCAGCGGGTCGATCGTTGAATCGTTATCGAATGACCTTGATCGATATATAGCATTGTGAAGATGGGGAGTTATCGATCAAACTCATTCGATGACGATTCAACAATCGATCCGCAGGGATGAGTTTAGGACTTTCCGGAATCAGTTGGCGCCGCAATCGTCCCACGGAGCAGGAGGAGACGCAGGTAAAAATAGCCGCGATTCAGGGTTGCCACTGTCAGGTAATACCGTTGACAAAGTCAGAGAAAACCGGGAAAAGTCAGGGAAAATGTTAAATCACCTTTGTTTGCTTTCTAGAATGTGTTTGAGGTTTCAAACAACAAATTTTGCCTGAAACCTGTTTTAAATTATGTCCTCTTAACCATCTGTCATATCCTCAGATGTATGGAAATTTTACCAAAATATGTCAGGGAATTTCATTTTCCAAATTCTGTGGCAACCCTGACGATTGGACCGACGCACAATGGAATGAGTCAGTGGGGGAAGCCGGACAAAATTTGGAAACTTTAAAAGCTTATAATTCCAATTATACAAAACGTTGAGGTTCTTTAAGGGGTTTCATTGGTTTTCTCGCGAAATTTTCTGTGAAAAACACCTCTTACAATTAAAATTGTGAGGAGATGAACGAAAATTTAACCATTTTTGCCAAAAATTCCATGTCCGACTTCTTTCAAGGACTCGATCCACCGTGCGACGCGACCTCTTCTAGGTTTTGTTTTTTAAGGTGGATCTGCAGCCTTGCGCAGTGAAAAATTTTTCCGCACAGTAGACGCCACCGCTGTGTTTTGATTTTTTGGTTCGCGCCATTAGAGTCCGTATAGCTCCACGTGAGTTCTGAGCTATTATGAAAATTGAAGGAAATTCTGGTAAAAGCTGAGAGTCATAAGTTCTAGTTATAACGGTCTTTCTTTCTATTGACACTAAAAAGGACATGGAAAGTAATTTCTCAAGCTCTGTAACTTGATCCCAGAAATAATTAGGGTCAAGCAACATTGTTGCGACCAATCACCTGTGATCTCTCTCAGCAGTTGCAGGTATATCTCTCCCACCGTGAACTATCCCTCTCGCACTTACAGGCATCCCATAAGAAAAACCGGGATTAAATTTTAGCTTTTATTATTAAACTTCCAAAGCTCTTGTTTGTTTTTAAGCATTCCAGACATATACTCCTAGAACTTGTGAGTCTTAGAATGTAATACACCTGTTGTGATATTTAAATAATCACTGATTTCGGAGCGAGATTTTAGCAGCGCGACGTGGTGGATTTTTCCGGAACTGCAGCTGAGAATTCACCTTAAAATGAAGCTGAGATACGTATCCGTTCAAATTACGTCACGCTCTATGGTAGAATGGGGTCAAGGAGAACATTACGCTATTTTGTTGTTAATGTTAAAGGAAGGGGACTTACATCATAAAAGCGTCACAAGGGAGGGGGGATAGAAAAATCTTAATCTTTGGCGTCACGTATTTTATTGACAGCCCTCAGGCGTGATTCACGAGTTGCAGCAGTGACGCAAAACATTCGATTCACACTAATAGCACACCAAGAAGCAAGTTGGTTTTAAAACCTCCTTTTTTTGTCTGAAGGAACTTTTTTAAGAAATATAAAATTTCAAAAGTATCGGAAAGAACTTGGAAATTCTCAGGTCTGGAAAACCTCTTTTAAATGTTAAAAAAATATATTTTTATTTTTGGTTTTCGTCTGAAAAATAAAGATATTTCTCAAATGCTTTTGTGTGACTCATATTTTAGCGTAACTAATTTTCTGCGCTTTTCTAATACATACGCATTACAGATGCTTCCAAATTTTCACTGATAAAATATAAAATGGGGATGAATCGAAAAGTGTATATAAACTAATTAGAAAATATGCAACCTTGCTCACAGTCAAATACTGGCACTTTTCCCTAATATAATCGAACACTATCTGACAACAGTGCCTTTTTAAATCGACCTCACAGAAATGATGCAATCAAAACTTTTATTTTTGCAATTTAATTGTGTGAATCGTTTCTCAGAATTCACTTACTTAATGCAGTTCGGCCGTCATGACGACCAGAGATTAATCTTCAACGAATGAAATGAAAAAACACATAAATTTTTAAGTCCAAGTATAATTTTAGAGCAATCTCATTTCTAACGGATTTTGTTGGTTTCCAATCTTTCGTCAGAATCGTAAATGCGCATGAGGAAAAAACACAGATTAATCCATCAAATCTTGGCATAAAACCACCCACCACCACAACAACAACAAGAATACAATTTTATGTCATATCCGTCAACATAGATGCCACTTTAATCAGCAAACCTAACCTTGTTGCACCCTTATTTGACCAAAAGTGGAAGTTGCAAGTATTTCTTTGCAATTCTCGAGAAACTTCTTCGTGTTAAATAGGTAGGTAAAATAAAAGATTTAACCGTGCTCCAAAAAAGGGACCTTACATCATGGTGGCAACATTTTTAAAGGAGCAATTTTTTCGATCAGGGATGAAAAATTGGATTTTGACATTTCAACAGATTACTCTTTTCAACGTTTTTAAAGAGATAATGTTGAGCGGTTAAGGTGAAAAAATTGTATCTTCATCCGTCATTTTCGTAGCTCAAATGAGGGAGGCTGCGAATTACAAATCGCCTTAACCCGGTTTTGGTATGATAATTTACGAGCGGCCTTGAGTGACAAACCACGGAGGCTTCTTTCAATAAGTTTTGTTGCTCGGCCACTACTGAGCCCGTTTCCTCAAAACTTCATTTTTGCACTTACGGCTGTCTTTGGTAACACATTATCCTAGTCTCATCCGTACATTTAGACCGAGTTTTTCAGAAAGGCACCAACCGACATTTTCGAAAAAATTGAGTTAAGAATGATTTTGAGTTCCGCTAGTTGTATATTATCTCATGCCTAAAACTGATTGTCAATAAAAGAAATTGGTTTATGAAGGGAAGAGTCGAAGTTTATTTTTTATATTGAGTATAATGCAGGAATGAAACTTCGAACCTTTTTTCCTCAGTTTCATCTTAATGTGGGTTGGTTCCTCCTCTCCTTTTCCTCTTTTCCTCCGTTTCATGTTTATGTAGGTTGGTTCCTCCTCTCCTTTTCCTCTTTTCCTCAGTTTCATCCTAATGTATGTGGGTTGGTTCTTTCTCTCCTTTTCCTCTTTTCCTCAGTTTCATCCTAATGTATGTGGGTTAGTTCCTCCTCTACTTTTCCTCTTTTCCTCAGTTTCATCTTAATGTGGGTTGGTTCCTCCTCCCCGCACTTTTTGGATTCGGTAAATTATTTTAATTCATTGCGAAGATTTATTTCTGACGTTATTCTATTAACTTTTTTTCTAAACTTCTAAAAATTGTCCTTTTAATGAGACGTTGTTAAGGATCTGATTAGATCTCTCTTAAAATTAGTCACGATGTGAACCACGAGGCTTCACTTGGGCATGTTAGAATTTCCCAAAATTTCATTGATTTTCTCTAGTCATCAAGGTGGAAAAAATGAAGAGTACACACGCAAAAGTTTCTCAACATTTCAATGAATTAAAATTGTTATGTACTTCACAATCAGACGACTATATGGTCCTACCTCCGACGCTTCCCTCGGAATAAAAAATTCCCCGACTTTACCGGGGTTTTATTTTTCAATAAATATTTTCTGACGGTTCTTGATTTTTTCGGGCAGTCGCAACCCTGTTTACATATGTATGAAAACGAATGCACGGGAAAATCAGCATTCCGCGCGCGTTTCAACGGTCCTGGCTGGTGGAAAATCTGTTCGACCGGCAACCTTCGTCCTCTATCCTCCATCCGGGATGCATTAATTATTTGCAAATATTTATCGCCCATACGTGGAGGCTCCCTCTCCTGCGCCAAGGTACGCTGCTGAAGTTATGAGCTGAAATTTCGAAATTAATTTTAGCGTCGGGAATATATCACTCCGGGACACTGGAGCGAACCTCCCGGTATCTTCGGTGCATTGCATCAGTTGTGATTTCGTTGTATTTTTAGCATAGCGTTGGTATCAGTTGTTTAACAGTGTAACTTTGGGAATGATCCCTTGCGAGGGATCGCAAAAATTTGACTTCGAAAAAAATTACACAGCACAAAATAAAATATAAGTTCACCAGCAAATTCTTTTAAATTTCGAAGTAGACTCGTAGCTATTTTAAAGTTTAGAATTTTCTCTCGCGTTTGAAGAACGTTTAAATGAGGAGTTTAAAGAACAATTCTTGTGAGCCGTTTGGTAGTAAGATGCTCCTTTATTCCGTCAAAAACTCAATGGGTCAGGTGCGCTGGTCACAGAATCGTGTTTTGATGCTTAATGCTTGTAAATTAGCTAAAAATGATAAGATCTGTCCAAACTGCAACTCTCTGCGTTCAATATTATCCGAGATATCACACTTTGAAAACTTCGGTTCATGACGTCATTCACCGTGGTAGTGACACCGTTGGTCTCTCTGACCTTACTTTTACCAATCCATATGATTCAACGTGAAGTTCGGATCAAAGAATGGCGGAAGAAACCAAGGGTGTCACCATCACGGAGGATGACGTCAACATAACTTTTCAAAGCGCGACATCTCGGTTATATTAATGCAGAAATTTGTTGTTTCGACGGATCCTCTTACTTTTAGCTGATCTACAAGAATCAAACACCAAAGCACGATCCTGTGACTAGCACAACTGACCTGCTTCTGAAATATTGGTTTCACGTTCTCCGGTAAAGAACCCGTTTAATTACGTCTAAACATCGCCACTTACAGCGAGCGAGAAAATGCCCTTTCAAAAACCGTGTCTAATGTATTTGCACGGACTTTAGTTGCGACGTGTTCCCTAAATCCCCACTATCAATGAACCTGGAAATAAATACCTGGTGTTGCTCGTGTGTCGAAGCGTGGGTAAAACTCAACCGCAGGCGTTCCGTAAACAAATTCGGGTAATTTCATCCCCCCAGGGGAACCTCCCTCCCCCGGGGGCGAGGCGCGAGGAGTCGGTTTTGTTAACGGGCGAGCACGTGGGAGGGAGGCGAGGGGGTGGGGGGGAAGTCGGGGTGCTATAGATGTTCGCAAAGCATCATGAATGAGGAACATTAACATGTGAGCAGACTTGATCAACTTCAATTAATCACGAGCAAAAGGGAGGGTAATTGATTTCGGGGCCAAGGTGAGGAGAGGGCGCGGGCCCGGGTCTGTCGTTCCCGAAACATTAACTCGTCTCCGTTCCTACTTCGTTTCCGCCGAAACGTGCCCGGCTTCGTTCCCGAAACACGTCTCCGTGGCTTCGCGAAATACTTACGTGTTCCTCGTTGTTTCCTCGCTATCCACCGCGTGAAACAACGGATGCATGGATTGCACATTTTCTATGTCTTCATTATTTTTCCGGGATCAATCACAGAGGCGGATCCAGCCCCCCTCCCCGCCCCTTCCTGTTCTCCCAAAACAATTCAAGTGAAGAGAGAGAGAAAGAAGGTGGTCGCCTAATACTTGGTAATTTTTCATGACGAAATTAACTCATGCACATTGCACACAGGGAAAAAAACACATTGGATCTATTGTCCAGACTCTTGAAAACATTGACAGGAAAAAATACTTTTGATTCGATCGGATTTTTGCTTGAATCAAAACGAAATCCCCTCAAATTAAGAGGCTTGGTTCTTGATTTAAGCTAGATTCTGATTGAATCAAGAGTACTTTTTCTTGTCGAGATTTTTAAGAGTCTGGTCTTTAGATCCAATGTGTTATTTTTTCCAGTGAAGCACTGTATAAATAGCCGAGGTGTTAGGTTCAACTCATTATACAGTGATAAAATGTTGTTACTAATCAACGATTTCATTAATTCAATAATTGACGCAAGCATGCTAGATGCTCTTAAATGTCGCCAATTTCCAAGGGTTGGGATGGAGAAAGAGGGGGGGGGAGTCTTCGTCCGCGAATGCGAGAAATTCGGAAAAGCGTGATATAAATTACTTGAATTTGGCGAGTTGATTTCAGGCTTTTTTATGTATCTGTCGCAGGCAATTAGCAATCGCCGGCTAATTGCAATTTATTTGTGTTAAATAAAAGAATTTAAAACTGAGAAGTATAAGGAAACAAGAGAGAAAGTACTGATGGATGCATGGTACCAGCTAACACAATCATGACTCGACTAACTGCGTGTGCTCAGTAAATCAGTGACCTAAGTTGGGTTTGGCTCGAATAGGCAACTAAACTAACTGCCTGGTGAAGCGGAGAGCATCATCGAGGTTGAAGGCGCTTGATACCGAAATGATAGTCTTGAAGTTTTGTACAATGAAACCTCTACTTTGTCTGTGCGAATTATTGCAATTTGACGAGTAAACACGCATGCCGTTTGCAAACTGCCGGCGATTGCTGACTGCCTGCGACATATCCTCAGCGATTTTCGTGAAATTTTACCTGTAAAAAGACTCCCTACCTGAATGCATCTCTTGTATGCAACAGACTCATTTTAAGAGCTTTTTGAGCTTGGCAGCGGGTGATTCTAAACAAGCCAGAGGCACCATTGTGTTTCTGATAAAAATTCGAAACTTCAGAAAAGTATAATGGAGTTATAGGATAATTGAAAAGGGTTTTAGATTTCTTTGTGGTAGCTTGCCTATTTCTTCCACGAAGTCACCCGACAGGTTCTTGAATTTTTCATACTGATGCAACAACTTCATCATACCCTCTTTTCAAAGCTCTTTCTCCATGTTCCTGAACCAAGTGTTAACGAAAGCTGCCACCTCTGCATCATTCATTGCGAAACTTTGCTTCCAAGAAACTGCAACTGCGGGACAAGGCGCGCCCGCTTACCGCGCGTATGGCCCAGGATTTCCTGGATAAATAAATTAAAGTTGGAAATTTTCGCGAATCAACTGTATTTCTTGGAACTAACGCCTAGTAATTTGCGCTTTCCTCGGCATTTAAACGATGGCCCGTAAGCATATATTTTAGCAATAATGCAGGGCAACAGCTCGCGTTGACAATTGACACGTATCTCAAATTGCGACGCAGCAAAATTTCTGACATTTGGACTATTTTGGTTTGTAAAAATTGAATAGATTTGTAAATTTTGCAGTGTCACAGGCATTTAAAAATTTTAGGCGAATAGCCATCTGTCCAGGCAAATAGCAATCATGCATATTTGCCCAGGCAGATGACTATTTGCCTAGGCAGTTTGCTGTTTGCTTAGGCAACTTGCTGTATGCCTAGGCAACCTAAAGCTGAACCAGAATTGAGGCAATTGACAAATGCATTTGAACTTTTACTAACACATATCTGAAAAATCTTGTATATTGATACGAAATTCAAAGTATATTTAAAAGGTATAACATGCAGAATTAAAAGTAATGCGTGAAAATATTTTTAAAGTTTATGATTAGACAGGAATTAAAAACTCGTCAATTTTCAATAAATTTATATCACTTGGGGCTTCTTGGCGTTGTGTAGACTCTGGCATCGAATGATCCAGTTGCAAACTTCAGTCAGAGCAAAAAAGAGAGTTAATTCTGATAGATTATGACTCTAAAATCACAATGAAAGTATCGAGAAAGTCTGAAATATACTCCTAACTTTACAATCTGCGTAAGAAATATGATTTTTTTAAAGTTTTCCGCTTCAAAAACGATACTACGGTACAGGTTCAAACTTTTCGTGAGAGAAGTCGTTCCATTCAACCCTTGCGCACCAGAATGCTGCGCAATTTTCAACATGGCTGCCGCTTCCGCGCGAAAATCGTGGGAAAGCATCATGGCCTTCATCAACGCAAGGAAACTTTAAATGTAAACACGACGGTTGATAAAATCCCATCTCGTTATGTGTATTATGGCGGGTTGGCTGCGGCCATTGAATATTGCGTAGCATCCTAGTCCGACAGGGTTGAGCGAAAAGACTCCCCTTACGATATGTCCACCTATGCTGCAGCAGTCTTTTGAAGCGCGAATCTTAAATAACGCAAATTTCTTTCACAAATTGCAAAGTTAGGAGCATATTTTAGACTTTTTCGATGCGCTCATCGTAATCTTGAGCCATTTTTTATATCACCCAACTTTTCTTTTTGCTGTAGCTGAAGTTTTGCAACAGGCCTCTTTCACTCCTCGATTTTTAACACCACTGGAAAAAAAACTCCGGCCGTGGATTCCGTACTTACGGGCTATATAGACATACCGTCCGTTCCGGGCTTACAGGCCGGAAGTTCTAGGCGCAGCACCCGTAGCAATCAAAGCTACGGCTTCAGCACCCGGAACTTTCGGTCTCTAAGCCCGGAACGGACGGTATGTCTACATAGACCGTAATTCTTTTTCAAGGAGTGTATTCCCGTTATCGTCAAAACCTTTCGAAGTTTTCCACATTGAAATTTATGAGTTTTTAAAAGTTTTTTTTTTAGCAGTAGATGCTACTACATGGGGTCAAGCCACACACTGAAAAAACGAGATTAGGGCTGGACCCTAGAATTGCTTCACCTCAACCACCACATGGGCAGGCCCTGCGCGGGTAAGGCCCGGCCCTACCTGGACACTCTAGCTCTTACCAGGTAGGGCTGAACCCTGAAGCAGGTAGATTTGGGCTCTGCGCGCGCCGGGCCTGCCCCTATGGCGGTGGAGGTGAAGCAATTTTACCTACCCGGTTAGGGCTGGTACCTGCGCCGAAGGTCCCAGCCCTAAACTCGTTTTTTCCGTGCACTGAAAAAAAAACTCCGGCCATGGGAGCCGCAATTACGGGCTGTATGGACTGTCTTTTGCAATTTGGAAATATAAATTCTGGCCCGGTTTAAAAACAACGTATGAGCCATTAGTTTCCCCAAGCACATAAGTATTTTCTCAGATGAGCCAGATCGAATTTATAGTTCCAAATTGCAAAATGCAGTCCATGTAGACATACCGTCCGTTCCGGGCTCAAAGGCAGAAAATTCCGGCTGCTGGAGCCGTAGCCTCGATCGCTCCGGGTTCAGAGGCCGAAGCTACGGTTCCAGCAGCCGGAATTTTCGGCCTTTGAGCCCGGAACGGACGGTATGTCTATATAGCCCGTAATTGCGGCTCCCACGGCCGGAGTTTTTTTTTCAGTGCACATTTTCGGCGGGGGTGTGGGTGAGGGAGGGCGAGCCGAAAGGCGTGACGGCGATGGCCACAGATATGCTTACAGGGCGGCTTTGGTGATTTGTTTCAGACGCCGCCGGGATGGGCATGAACGTGAACGTCACGTTCCGGGCGCCGCGCTACGTGCTCTTCGGCGACCGCGCTCCGCTCTACTGCGAGTACGACGTCGCCATCGAGGCCCTCCACAAAGTCGAGTGGCTCAAGAACAACAAGAAGATCTTCCAGTTCGTCCGCGGCCGCAACCCCCCCTTCAAGATCTACCCGCACAACCTCGACAACGGAGCCACCCTCGACGTAAGTACAGATTCTTCTCTACACGCCTCTCGAGGGTATTGTCGTAAAATATTGTCCGGAAAAATGTCCAGGGAGCGTTGCATTGTTGCCACATTTTGTAGCTTCCCGGACGATGGAACGTAACCCCGTTCCGAGGTTGTGGAATGGACTCAAATTGGACTGCATTTTGCAATTTGGAACTATAAATTCTTGCTCTTCTGGAAAAACACTTGTGTGCATAGGGAAACTAATGGCACATACGTGGTTTTTAAATTGGGCTAGAATTTATAGTTCCAAATTGCAAAATGTAGTCCAATTATTCGATTTGTTACAAGAGTGTCCCTGTGTAATTTTTGCATCGGCGGATCCAGCAAATTGGCAACATCGTTTTCCCTCCATTCAAACCCATGAAAATGTATCGATTCTTAGAGGGGTCCGGTGCTCCGACTTGAATCGATTGTCAAACATGGATTGGTTTAAGTGGAGGAAAATCCGGTGTTGTCAAATTGCTGGATCCGCTTCTGAATTTTTGCCCGGAAGGAGGCCTACACTAGCTGAATTCCCTCAGTGAAGGACTATATTATACAGAATGCATCATGAAAACCTGGGAAAACGTCGTGCGTCATCGACTTTGCACATCGATCTTTTCGAGTGAAATATGTCCAATTTTGAGCTTTTGTTTACGCGTAAGCCACGCTACGGCACAGTAACAGCACAGAGGATATAAGAAAACATTAAAATTCTTTGGAAATCATTAAATATGGCACGGAACCACCTTAATATTTACTAAACACGCATTATTTTTTCCCTTAATATTTTTTTTCTATCAATGTAAATGAGAATAAACCCTGCAAAGTGTGTAAACATTTCAAAATCATGAGTCGAAAAACGCTGACTTAACGAGTTTGAATATTTGAGCCAAACACGGAGCGGAGCGGCGCGCGGCGTGCTGCCAGCGCGTACCGCGCACAGGCGCCTACAAACCTAACAGGGATACTTCACGCATTGCGCAATGCGTGAAGTATCCCTGTTAGGTTTGTAGGCGCCAATGCGCGTGTCACGCTGGCTGCATGCCGCGTGCCCGACCCGGCGCACACTGTGGTATTTGACCGAAAAACCTAGCTAAAACCTTTTTTTCCTCTTCTTTTTTTTTAACAAAAAACTAATCTCTTCAACGCCTTTAAATTTCTGTGAAATCGCCCTAGATTTCGAAGAGTCTACTCCCATCAAGTTAGTTTTCCATGAAATAATAAAACGCCATAGAAAATTAGACAACACTTGATGTAGTTAAGCTTAACTGTAGTTAAATCCGTCAATTCTGCAGGAAGAACTACGGCAACATCCAAATGTTCATAGGCCGTTTTTCCTTTAGACGGTGGCATATAAGTGCCGCTGCACCGAATTCTTTGCGGCCCATTTTCCAACGTTATCAAGTTAATGGGGTGGATTAATGGGAGGAGTCGGGATTTGGGGGAGAACTCGGGCAGTATATCACGCAGCTCATCAGAATGTAATGGAGGAGCTCTCATAAATCTGTCACCAAACGGAATTACGTCTCATATCTGTCACTGGAAATACTTCCATGAGCCTGTTACCAGACCAAAACGATGAGTTTGTATTGCGAAGAATTCTTGTTGAATGACGATGGGCGGACGAGCAAGGTCGAAAGCTCTCTTTTAACTTCGAAATTTTGACGCTTTTCTGAGCTTCCGGCTTCCGCTTCTCAAAATTTACTGCGGTAAAAGGTTATTTGGTTGCTCCTCTAGCGTAAGGACGTATCTCGGTTTCCGGATAAGCTTCAGAAAGCATGGATTTATACGCAAAACATGGCTCACGTTGAAATTGAGGTACGCCCTCACGTAAGGAGGGAGACGATTTGATACAGATGAGTCACCCCGATTTAATGATGCCTCGCAAAACCCACAGTTGTCGTAATCGTTTAATGCAGTGCTCCAAATAAAAAAAAAGGAAAAAGAAACTTTCCCTTATCAAAGTAATTTGGGAAGTAAGGGAATGTTCGTGTTAGATAAGAAAGTATCTTCTTTTCTGTCGTTTGTTTCTTTCCTTTTTTCCTTTTCTCTTTTTTTGAAACTGCGTTAGACAATATCTTGAACAGTGGCGATTCTTGAGAGATGGCAACTTTGCTTCTCCTCCATTTAAACGTATGTGAAACAATCGATTCTAAGTGAGGCAAGCTGAAGCTGCCTCGCTCATAATCGATATTTCTTATGGCTTTAAATGGAGCAAACTCGCTGTCGCCAACTAGGAAGCATCAGATTCTCTTCCTAAAAGAACGCAGTTCGACTTTTAACTTCGAATCGTCATAGCTAATTCTAATTAGGCGACACTTTTGGGCGTCTTTACGATAAAGGTTTGTAAANAAAAAAAAAAAAAAAAAACCAAGGAGCGTTTATTTTCAAAATGTTTGTAATAATGGACCAATAGACAAGGTACGAATTTAAGCATTCTAATACATGTTTCTTGACCAGAATTTTACGTAGAACACGATGCGCACAGCGAAAATTACCGAAATCAACTCGTTATGAAGATATTTAATGATTCTTGATGCGTGAATTCAAACCACCCGCTCATGAAAACTCAATGCTCTACGTGACTCACATCGCGCGCTAAACGTTATCATGACAGTCTCTGCGATATAAAAATCTGGCAACCTTAATCTTGACGCTTTAGCTCAGCTATTGCAAGTTGCTTATAGTTTGAACAGCACATGGTGGGAAATGAACATCGCTCGATTGAGAAGTGTGCTGAAACCGTTCTAGTGCACGATTTGACTCAGGTAGAGCTTTGAGTTTCTTGTGAGCGGACAGTTCAAACTCCTCGTAACCAATGTGAAATATAAACGTTAATATCTTCGTTAGGAGTTAATTTCGGTAATTTTCGTTGCGCGAATCGTGTTCTACGTGAAATTCTGGTCAAGAAACATGTATTAGAATGCTTAAATTCGTACCTTGTCCATTGGTCCATTCTCGTCGATCTCTTTGGAAAAATAAAATTTAACGAGAAATCTTCAAACAACGCAAATCGAAATATATGTATTGCAACCGTCACTATTACGATGTATCGATTATTTTACATGCATTTAAATGGATATAGCCCGGTCTTGTCAGCTCTCCTCTGGTTCTCGGATTGACCTTAATGTGTGGAAAAGGAGGCGGGGCGGCTAGTAGTCCTGATTAGCAAATATCACTAGTTTAATTCGATCAGCTCAGTATATTGGCTCATCAAGTCTACCTTAGGCGTGAGGTTTCCCTGAGTGAGTGGTACTTCCCAGCACTGCAATGCTAAGGAAAAACAATGTATGTCCAGTTGAATGTTGCCTTATCTCCCAATAAAATATTCAATTATTAATGTGCAGTTTTGCTTGATATTTCTACAAACTCTCAATTAAATTGCGAATAATATTGTCGTAAAAGCTCAAATAAGGAAATTCACTAGGCTCCGGGAAAATGCGTGTTTTTTTTTTTTGGGNTGGGGGGGGGGGGATCTCCTAAGGCTCATCTGGCATTATTGCTCAGCACTGCAGAGCAGGAGTCCGGTCCGATGATAAATTGGACGTATTTCTGCTAAACGGAACTATGTGCATTCAGACATGAGCCCTGAGACCCATAAGAATATATGCATAACAGGGCTCACGTCACAATGCACACAGTTCCGTTTGACAGAAATACGTCCAAATTGAGTTTGATGTCCGAAGGCTGATGACGCTTGGGCTGCGAACTGCACCGTGACTTAATTTCAATTTAACGGCAGCGCGATAAAATTGGCCCGCGGATATGGAATGCGATGATTGGCCGCCCCGTCGAGTGAGCCGGGTTTCGCCGCAATTACGGCGCTCACGCCCGGTGGCCCGGTGTCCCGTGTAGAATATTGGCGGTTGTCAACCCATTGTGACATCTGTGTGCTCGAATAATTTGCACCGCCTCGCCCTATAATGACGATGTTCCATTTGCACGGAGCTCCGCGGCAAACAAAATCACAACGGAAGGAGTATTCTTCGAAAAAGCAACATAGGTTGTCCCAGGATTCGTCGCTCCTCTGACGTAAGGGCGTATCTCATTTTCCATGTGAGCCCTGTTCCACATATAAATCCATGCTTTCTGGGGCTCATCTAGAAATCGAGATACGCCCTTACGTCAGAGGAGCGACGGATTGAGCGGTCAGACTGCAAGAATGGTTTATATGGGTCAAAATATACAGGACTTTCTGTCAGATAAAGGTTTTTTCTCCAAACTTGCACCGTTGAAGGAAATTAAACTAGGTAGCCATCACCCAGATCGAATATTTCCTATGCTTCGGAATTCGTGTATAACACGATTTTGATAATCTACACCGAAAACAAAGTGGAGTCAATTTAACATTCTGGATGTATAAAAAGATTGCGAGGACTTGTGAAATGCTGCAATAACCGCTTCTGCACTTCTTTGGCAATGTCAAGATGTGGAACTAACCATTGCAGCGGGTAATCCAGCATTTTCTGAGTTCTCACACACGTTAACATCAAAAATGTTCAACTTCACTTTTTTTCCGGTGCCGTCAGTAAATTTGCGCAAATCAAAGAAAAGTCACTCGAATATAATACACCGGTTCGTGTTTTGGATCACTAATTTGTAGTCCATCTTATTCGGGTGCTCCTTGTTTAGTATTGGAAAATTACTTTACTATCCTGCTGTGATTTTATACGAACGAGAATTTTTGAAACGATAAAGTTCTCAATGAACTTTCTCGATCCAGTTAAATCTCACATTAATGAGAAGGCACTCCATTTTCTAGTGACCTTACAATGATCAACTCCATGTAAATAACGGAAAAAGAATCCAGGCATAAGTAGGGCTCAAAAATCACGTCAAGAGTGCATGCGGCAGCTGAATCAAACTTCTCAAATGTGACTCAGCGCCCGAATGCAACTATTCGTGCTCAGTGGATGTGCGTGTTGCATGAAGAAGGAATTGAAGGCGTTTTCGCTTCTCTTACCATCACCTACGGAACGCTGCTGCTCGCACCAGCATTCGATGGCAATGAGACGCGATTGAAGCAATTGAATACTAACTATGCGAAACCTCACATCATACGATATAGATTTTCTTTTGATCTTCCTTACTTAACTATGATTACCGTGATTTTCTTAATTTTTTTCACATATTCACCAAAAATTCTATGCAGAATTGTTTAGGGTTATATTTTATCGATTTCCGTGACTAAGAACTCCGCTGGCTGATAATTCAAACTGAAAGACAAAGCTGTCGTATTGTAGAGTCACATAGTATGTCGCAGAGTAGAAATTAATTAACCACAGCGGGCTGATTATTGAAATTGATAGACAAAGCGATAGACCAAGAACATGACGAGAAAACGAAACAACCCTTTTGGTTGAAACGGCTGGTTGTTTCAGTCCAATGGAAAAAATGATGAACAAACCGTAGGGTTCCTTGTGAGTTGCCGTTAGTTAGTTTATCATTTAAGTCATTTTTCCATTGCAACCACCCACTTTCACCCCTAAAATAGCTCCATTCTCCTTTTATCCTCTTCGTCTATCGTTTTGTCTATCAATTTCAAGAATCAGCCCGCTGAAAACGCCCCCAAACTTATCGTCTTGTACAACCGATGTTATTACTCCGCGCTCGAATGTAAATGGCGAGGCAACGGCGAGAATCACTCGATGGAAGATAGCGCAAGGTGTGAACTACGCGAGGTTCGATAGCGTTCGACAAACGACGCACAGTGGTCCAAATAAATGAGAGAGGTCGGCCATGAATCAATCTACCAAAATCGCAAATTTCGTCCAATTTTAAATTTCAATGAGTGCCTTCTGAAGTAAATTTTACGAGAAAACAAATGAGAGCACTTTCAAGATCTCCGTGTTTTGTAATCATGGAGCTTTTGAAGTTTCCGAATTCGGTCCGAATGGGTCGAAGAATCGTGTTTTAATGCTTGACTCTTGTAGATTAGCTAAAAACAGTAAGATCTGTCCCAACAGCATCTTTCTACGCTCAGTGTTAATCGAGATATCGCCCTTTGAAAAATCGGGTTTTTGACGTCATCCACCGTGGTAGTGACACCCTTGGTTTCCTCTGCCTTGCTTTCATTCAAGTTTCACGTAGAGTGGTCAGTGCAAATGTGCGTCACACTGACTGATGAAAGCAAGGTGGAAGAAACCAGGGTGTCACTACCGCGGTGGATGGCGTCAAAAACCTGACTTTTCCAGGAGGCGATATATCGGTTAATACTGAACGTAGAAAGATGCTGTTGAGACGGATCCTATTGTCTTTAGCTAATCCACAAGAATCAAGCATTACAACCTGATTCTGTGACCAGCGCAACCGACCCATTCGGACCAAATTTGGAAACTTTAAAAGCTCCTAACTCCATCATTGCAAAACACGGAGATCTTGAAAGTGCTCCTGTTCGTTGTCACTGTCGGTGTCACTACCGCGATGGATAACGTCAAAAATCTGACTTTTCAAAGGGCGATATCTCGGTTAATACTGAACGTAGAAAGTTGCTGTTTGGACGGATCTTGTTATTTTTAGCTGATGTACAAGAATCAAGTATCAAAACGCGATTTTGTAACCAGCGCAACTGACCTTTTTCTCACTGACGCGTCCCATTGTGCGACGCGGCGAGGGAATGAATCCCGGCGAAGCCGCTTCGGCCAGAATCGGTGTCCATTCGGCGAGGGATTTTCGAGCGCAACTTCCGTCGCGGCACTCGATGCATGAAAGGTTACAAATTGCGTCAATAGACTCGCGTGCAACTTTTCAAGTGCTGACAAACGAGTCGTCAATTTTTGAATGAAGCGCTCAGGGAATTCTCGACGCTTTTGTCGGATCGCCCCGCCGCTTTTGTCCGCGGAAACTCATGCGAAATCGCCACCGCCGCCGCGTTTTCACGCCGTGGCCAATATTTACAGCTTCGGGTCCGATACGCTTCCCAATCACAGCGCGCTTCAGCCAAGTGACGATCTTAATTGAATCCGCCCCGTCCAAAACCACCTTACTTTCAAGGAAAAATGTGGGTAGAACCTTATTGGAACCGATAGTTTTTGATGACTTGTAATATATTTTTCCCTCTTTTTTTCTTAAAAAATTTGATTTAAAAATAACGCAACTACCACACTGCCCTGTCAAGGAAGAACGCCGTATGAACATTCGAGAGTTGCCAAATTTCCTCTGAAGAAATGTGAATTTCTTTGGAAAGTTATGAATATATATCTAATCTTCGTATTATGCAATTTGTTTAGTTTATTTAGTTTTAAATCATGTGGATAGATACATAGAAATGCTTGAAGTAGTTACGTTGTATTTAAATCAAATTCCTTTAAAAAAAAATAAAAATAGAGAGAAAAAAATTATTCCTTGAAACATTCAGAAAATTTCACCCCTAAGAATCGTCAAAATCACGTAAAAAAACAGCGTCCTAGCCTTGAGTCGTATGAAAGTCACAAAAAATATCACGGAAAGCGCACAACGAAATTGCCGTTCTCGCACAACCCAGGCTTCAAAATCGCCTAAATCACTGCGTCCTTGCGTTAAGTCGTTCGAATGTCACAAGAAATATCTCGCGAAGCGCACACCCGGATTGCCGTTTTCGCACCGCTAGAAATCTTCAAAATCCCGTAAAAAAAAGGGTCCTAACGAATATCGCGCACACCGCACAACCCAGGAAGCTTCCAAATCGCGTAAGACATAGCCTCCTATCGTTGATTCAGTCCAAAGTCACAAAAATATCGCGCGAACCACACAACGATATTGCCGTTTTCGCACAACCCAGGAAGCTTCACAATCGCGTAAGACACAGCGTCTTAGCGTTGATTCAGTCGAAAGTCACACAAATATCGCGCGAACCACACAACGATAAGGCCGTTTTCAGACAACCCAGGAAGCTTCACAATCGCGTAAGACACATTGCGTCTTAGCGTTGATTCAGTCTAAAGTCACACAACACAAATATCGCGCGAACCACACAACGATAAGGCCGTTTTCACACAACCCAGGAAGCTTCAAAATCGCGTAAGACACAGCGTCTTAGCGTGGAGTCGTTCGATAGTCACAAGAAACATCGCGCGAACCGCATAACGGTATTGCCGTTTTCGCACAACCCCAGAAGCCTCAAAATCGCGTAAGACACAGCCTCCTAGCGTTGATTCAGTCGGAAGTCACACAAATATCGCGCGAACCACACAACGATGTTGCCGTTTTCGCACAACCCAGGAAGTTTCAAAATCGCGCAAGACACAGCGTCCTAGCAGTAGGTCGTATGAAAGTCACAAAAAAATTGCGCGAACCACACAACGGTATTGCCATTTTCGCATAACCTAGGAAGCTTAAAAATCGCTTAAGACGCAGCGTCTTAGCGTGGAGTCGTTCGAAAGTCTCAAAAATATCGCGCAAACCGCGCAACGGGATAACCGTTTTCGCACAACCCAGGAAGCTTCAAAATCGCGTAAGACACAGAGTCCTAGCATTAAGTCGTATGAAAGTCACAAAAATATGGCGCGAACCACACAACGGTAATGCCATTTTCGCACCACCCAGGAGTTTTAAAATCGCGTAAGACACAGCGTCCTAGCGTTGAGTCGTTCGAAAGTCACAAAAATATCGCGCGAACCGCACAACGGGATTACGGTTTACGCACAACTCAGGAAGCTTCAAAATCGCGTAAGACATCTATACTATAAGCTCCAAGACCTCCTAATTTTGCGAAACTGGTAACGCTTAGTTCCAGCGTTCTACCGGGCCGATTTTCATGATTTTTGCGGCTATCGACGGGCAATTGTCTCTAGATAAGCCAACTATTTTCAGATTTTCAAAATATGGCCCAGGTTATTTTATATTACGTGGTAAAGTTGCGAATTCTCCCATTTAAACAATGTAAATTTACACTTTTTGTCATTAGTTCGTTTGAGCGTTCTGCCGGCCCGATTTCCATGATTTTTGCGTAAATCGAGAGGTAATAGGCCCTAGATGAGCCCGCTTTAATCAGATTTTGGAAAAAGGACCCAGGTTTTTTTAAAATCACGTTATAAAAGTGAGTGAGTTTACAGAATGCTCCGGTACTGCTACCGCTATGCGCGGGAGGATGCGCAGTGGTCGAGGAGGTTGCGCAGTAGCTGTGTAGCCTGCGCATCAGCTCTACACTTATCTACACAAGATTCGCACCTGCCACTTCAAGTTGAGAGGTGGCTGAGTCGTTTAAGACGTCGATTGAGTCCTCCGTGAACTCGATGTGGGTTCGATCCTCGACTCATGAAATTTAAATTATTACTTGAATTTACCATTGTTCATTGTTTTACTGCAATATTTCAGTAAGCAGTCATTCCAAAACGCGTCCTTTTAATTTCAAAGTAATTTTAAGTACAGTTTAAAATTAAAGTATACCTTATATCGTAATTTTTTAGGGTAAAAATAAAACTAACACTGATAGGAGGGTAAAAATAGGGCCGCGAAGCGGCCCATTGATGGCGCGGAGCGCCTTCAGGGGGTTGGGCCGCGTAGCGGCCAGGGGGCGTAGCCCCCTAGTAGCGTCCTAGTTGTTGAGTCGTTCGAAAGGCAAAAAAATCTCGCGCGAACCTCACAACGGGATTACCGTTTTCGCACCCTTAGGATCCTTCAGAATCACGTAAAGAATAGCGTCCTAGCATTGAGTCGTATGAAAGTCACAAGAAATATCGGGGAAAGCGCATAACGAAATCGCCGTTTTCACATTGCCCAGGCTTCAAAATCGCGTAAATAACTGCGTCCTAGCGTTGATTCGTTCGAAAGTCACAAAAATCTCGCGCGAACCGCACAACGATAAGGCCGTTTTCACACAATCCAGGAAGCTTCAAAATCGCGTAAGACACAGGTAAGACAAATGAGGTGTTTAACGCGTGTTGAGTTACCTCGTAAGGAAGTAATTGATAAAAGGTAATGCCCGAACGTTAGAACAAATTTTGTCTTTGCCGTGCTTAAATATGCCCGAGTTTCATCACTCTGGTCGGTCACAAAGCTCGGGAACTGATCGCAGAGGAGTCAGGTTAGGTTAAGTTAGGTCACGCAACTAAACTAACTTCTCGGATACGCTGGAAGTATCACTCGAATTGAAGGCGCCCCATTCCTGAATTTGTACACACTATTTCTACAGCTTTTAACAATAGGACACTCTAGGCTCCTTGTCTCTTTCAGTCCATTACAGAAAGCAATGCTGCGAAAAAAAGCTTACGGATAATTAGACGTTGCCATATTTCTTCTGATGGAATACAATTTTCCTAGTAACATGTGTAATATTACAAAAAGGTTTATTCTCAATTATTTAGCGTACTACTGCAAGTTTTGGGAAAATATAAGTATATTTCGTCGTATATAAATATTATACATTCCCTTATAATTATTCGTCTCTGTCTTTTTTATTTTTAAAACTCGAATTTTCTATTAAATTCATAATTGGCTATACAATTCCAACTTACTATTCACTTAATGGGTCGGTCGACGGTTAATTGTTGCAGTCCCGAAAGTAAAAGCTTCCACCATTGCCGAAATACCAGCGGAGGGCATCTTATCTCTGATAAAAACAATTGATTCGACCTGATTTTGCTGCACGCGAGAACCGAATAAAATCTCGAAAAACTAAAAACGCGGATACATTTTTAAACACGAAACAGAGACGCATACCAACACACAATCGCAATCGATATGCTCGGGTTTTATCCAGTCTGTGACGGATGCAATCCCGTCTCAATCCAGGCGAACACAGAAGCTTTGAAAGTTCCACCGGTCCCGAGCTGGAAAAACGCAACAAGAGGCAAAAAGGAATAATGGACAGCTGCGAGAGACACTAAAAAGAACGGTGCCCCATCTCTTTTAAACGACGGCGCAATCGGGTCGGACAAATGTCACTCCTCCGACGGGCGCATCTCCATACTCACTTGAGCCCCGAATAGCATCGAGTTATACGGACGCCAGGGCTCATCCCCGAATGCGGTTACGACCTTCCGTCGGAGGAGCGACGAACGCAGTCGACGGGGGTTCTCTTTGAATGGAGATATAGTCTCATTCGCATAGAGAATAAACTACCGAGGATTACTGCATACGTTAGATTTCAGCTTTTGATCTGCGCTGGAGATGAAGTCTCCGGGTCGTGCTACAAGTGGGATATGAACCTATTTGATAAAAAAGAAAAAACTCGCTTCCGGATCGTGTTTGAGTTCGATTTAATGATTTGAAGCCGAGAACTTTTGGAATTTAATTACTGTTCATGTGGTTGAGAAAGCCGAAATCGGGGCGCTGAGAAGCAGCGCACAGTAGATCATTTGGACTACATTTTGCAATTTGGAACTATAAATTCTGGCCCGGTTGAAAAACAACGTATGTGCCATTAGTTACCGTATGCACGTAAGTGTTTTTTCAGACGAGCCAGAATTTATAGTTCCAAATTGCAAAATGCAGTCCATTTCTCGATAGCATAATCGGTAAAATTACAGTGAAAAAAATAGTTCTGCTCACAGGGCTATTGCACTTCTCTTGTAACAGTCACAGAAGCTTCCGTTATGAGGACAGAGTACTCTGTTCCCACGACCGAAGTTCTGCTCTCACAACAAAAAAATTCTGTAAGTGTTACGAAGAAACTGCAGGAGCCGTGTGAACAAAAGGTTCTGTTGTCAGCACCATCTATCTTTTTCTGTGTACCTAAGGTCATCTTTCATTTCTATTGACAATGGCGGATTTAGCAAATTGGCAGCATTTTCTTCTCTCCATTTACACCTGTGGAAATGTCTCGATTCTTGGAGGGCCAGGTGCTCCGACAAGAATCGATTATTTGGCATAGGTTTAAATGCGGAGAAAAGCCGGTGTGGCCAAATTGATTGATCCGCCTCTGGGTGTATAATTTCACTAAGCATGTTATGTTCAACAAACAGCCGGCCAATTATTGAAAGTTTAGCTCGATGCGACATCGAAATGCGGTGTATAGCATGATTGAGAGAGGGTTATTTGAGGAGCTTGGAGGACGAGGCGCATAAGTACTGTTTTTGCTATTTCGAAAATCACGTTTCTGAAGTTTCGAAATTACATGGATCCTTACGGCGAAGAGAAAGTTCGAATTGACTTTTTGATGCCTAAAAATTGGAATTTGGGAACGAAATTTTCACATAGCATGCAATAAAATTAGTTTTACTTGAAATCGTTAATATATCATTTTTTTAAAAAAAAGTGCACTTAAGCGCCTTGTTCTACAAGCACCTCGTTTTTTGTCTTTGTCACGCTGACATGGTTTCAATAATCGGGCCGCTAGGCTGGCTTAAGATTATTTTTCGATGTTGTGGAAAAGGCTCAAAAGTATTGCAAAACAAGACATTAAACACACTCTTTTTCTTAGAGATTTCCGGGCCTCGATGTGCTTAACCTATTGGATTATATTGAATATTTTTATAATCCAAATATTAGTCTGTGATAATCGTTCTCTTAAATATGTCTTTCGACTTCAAAATTATTTGAAAAATTATTCCAATATTTGTACAGCCGTAATTATACAAATTACACCATAATCAGTCTAACTCCTGATTCATTCTCATGCTTATTTTTCAAAGAAAACACGTCAGCACACCGCCTTTAGCTTCTTTGTAAATGTTTTCTAGATTATAACGAATAGCGAAAAATTTTTAGTCAAAACATCGCTTACTTTTCTGTTGAAATGAAATGGAAAAGGAAACTAAACTTAGGCTGTTGAAGTTTCGTTGATTCTTAATAAACCCATCTAAGTTATCAGAAAAATGTCTAAAGATAACTATATCAACTCATGCTTCTTTTCTGAGCTTTCCAGACAAGAGACAAGCTTTTTGCCGCAATATTGCATAAATGTCGATCTCTAAACCAACATTATTTGTCGAACACAACAAAATTAATACAATATTAGTGATGTAAAATTGTCTAAAGATATTTATTTCGGATAGGAAAAGTAAACTCTGAGGAGAAATTTTACCCAAGTTTCAAACAACATAATCAAACTCATGGGTTTGAAGTTACAGCAACGTAGAATAAATAAACCGCCGCACAGTGCATGTAGGAAACAGTAAATAATAGACCACTCAGCTCGGTACGCATTGTTCAAAGACACCAAAAGACTATTTTTTCCTATAAGTACAGGTTCAATCATGATCAGGTTTCACTACGTTTTCAAATGGATGAAGCCCAATGTAACTTAACTTACAAAGAGCGCATATGCCTCCAAAATCCAATGCTTTTAAGCTTTGATTTCCAAACCAGCTTTGAACTTTGAAGAGGTGAGGGGTTAAAGGACAAACAACATGACTGCAGTTCTTGCTATTTCCAGAAATACGTGTTTAAAGTTTCAAAATGACATGGAGAATGCGTTGAAGAAGCGACTTGTACAGGAAGGTGTGCCATTATTATGAGCCCCTAATAGCCTCATGATTAATAGGCTGATGTTCGTAATCATATTCTTTCCTTTTCCAGCTCCTTTCTTTAGGAGGCCCAATGGTCCGCATTGCCATTGAGGGAGGTTTAAGGAAACTAATAAAACTACATCATAAAAAGGGCAATTTTGCCGACCTTTAGCAAATTTCAGGCAGGTCTGCACCTACCTTAAAGTTTGTAAAAATCATTTAATTTTTTCTTCCTTATTTTGTACTTTATGTAGCAATAAATCATTGTAATTCCGTACCAATGTCAATTTCCAAAGTCATGCTGCTGAATTTTACTGGAGGTCAGCGAAATTGCCCTTTTTATTATGCAGTTTCGATAGCTTCCTTAAACCTCCCAATGTAGCAATGTAAACCATGGAGCCTCCTAACGAAAGGAGCTGGTTAAGGAAGGACTAAAATCACGACCATCAGCCGATGTAAATTATCATGAAGCTATTAGGGGCTCATAATAATGTCGGATCCTCCTGTACAAGTCGCTCTTTCAGCACTTTCGCCATTTGATTTTGTACATAAAATCTCCCTTAGTCATACAGAGTAAATCAAGAAGAACCCCATGAGAAGAGTAGCTGTGTAAGGAAAAAGTATGAATACGACCCTTTCGATGGAACTATTTCTTTTAAATTGAAATGAAAGTCTTGCCTTTACACGCTATGTTGTTTATTACAAGTTGTCGTGGTGGATTTACATTTCGGATATAAAGTCCATCCTCACACTGGAAAAAAGAACACATTGGATCTAGAGTCCAGACTCTTGAAAACATTGACAAGAAAAAATACTCTTGATTCAATCGGATTTTTGCTTGAATCAAAACGAAATCCGCTTAAATTAAGAGGCTTGGTTCTTGATTTAAGCTAGATTCTGATTGAATCAAGAGTACTTTTTCTTGTCGATGTTTTTAAGTCTCTACATCCAATGTGTTTTTTTTCCAGTGCACCTCTTAATCACACAATTACACAGTAAAATACCTGTAGAGCCAGATATAGCCTCTCAAGCAGGACTTTCTTTTTCAATTTAAGCCAGTGAACTAACACGTAAAATGCGATACATCAATTATTTCTTTTAGTTTGTGTCAGAGGTCTCGGAGGAACTCGTTCCCACCGTGCGGAGCTGACCCCGTCGCTCACGTTCAACGTGGCACATGCAGTCGACATATTTTTGGCGCACGACCCACCTGTTCGTCGGCTATTGATCCGCAACTATCCCCCCTCGCACCCCCGCAGGCCTCCCACTCCACCCCGCCCACGGCGCGGCGCCCCACGCCACCCTCGCGGCGGCGGGCGCCAAGCTCGCGAACCTTTTAGTTCCGCTTTTGAAAATTTAATTAATTCCCGGTGTACATAGATTTCGGTCTCCCTTCTCCCGCGACCCCGGCTCCGGCGCGGCGACGGCCGCAAGACACGGAGACAAGCTACGGGAATAAATAATTAAAACCTGCTAACGCTGTCAAAAAATAACCGTGCGAGGCCGAGGTGTGCCTGCTCTAGTTCTGCGGTCGGGGCGCGACGTTTTGCGCGGGTCCGCGGCTGCGGTTTTGTCCCCCCCCCCCCCCGGACCCCCTCGGTCCCCCCGCCACGCGTGGGGTATCGAATTCATAAAGCGACCCCTCGCGTCACAAAGCGCTGAAATGCGACCGGCCACTGACCATACAATGCCGTCATGAGGATAAACGACCTATGAGAATTGAAAGTTTGCCAAACCTCCTCTTCGGGGTGATTATGAAATGGAGATGTTGCATGTGTGAGGAATTTGCGATTTGACTGTTGATTCTTATGTAAAAGTTTGCGAGAAACACGATGGTGCCACTGGTTTTCTCTGAAATCAACTCCCAAGCTCAAAAAAAGCTCTCAAGTTGAGGCCAAAATGGAGGGGATATCCCACCCCACCCTGAGAGTCCACGTCTACATCAAGACAAACTCTCCATGCAAAGATAGGGAGCAAATAAATTGACAGGGCTGCCACTTTATTTGAGGACTCGAAAAATGAAAACACGGCATCACTGCTAATGTATTTGCTCCCTATATCTTTGCTTGGAGAGTTTGTCTTGATGTAGAGGTGGACTCTCAGGATAGTGTGGGATATCCCCTCCATTTTGGACTCAACTTGAGAGCATTTTTTGAGCTTGGGAGTTGATTTCAGAGAGAACCAGTGGCACCATCTTGTTTCTCACGAACTTTTACATTAGAATCAACAGTCAAATCGCAAATTCCTCACACATGCGCAACATCTCCATTGATAGACAAAGTAGACATATGGTGTATGGAGCGATCCTATTAGTTGGAATGGATGGTTCTCATAGACTAAGAGAGAAAGTGATGGACTAACTATGGGGCCTACCTCCGTTGTCCATTGCAACCACCCAATAAGATTCCTTTATATCCCTCTCGTCTTCCATGTCCATAACTTTGGCTATCAATTTCAATACTCGACCCGATAAGAAGGTACGTGTTGCTGTAGACTGATTTAGCGACCACGTCCTTTGATAAATCGACATGTTCGCTGGTTCAATTTTAAACAAAAACACAACATCCACCTACAAAAATACAACCCTCCGATCGGCCGGTTTAATTTTATCGCGCTTTTAAAGCGCGGCAAGACAAATCGAAATTCAAACGGGCGAATGAGAAGTCAACTATTTTATCGCAATGTAATAAATGACGCAGCTACTACATTTCTCTCTATTTTCAATAGCAAGACTTATTATACAGGGTGATCCAAAATGCCCGTACCAAACGTTACCCCTGCAACTTTTGAGCATATAGAGGTAGGTAGAGACTTGAAATTTTGTGAGTGCTCGAAGGTCAAAGGTAATCACTTTTGGGGAAATTTTATAAAGGCAGCTCTGAAAAGAAGCAAGAATTCTAGAGGTTAAATAGGTGTCGCAGGGCTTCTGGATCACCTTGTATACTATAATCCATGTACAATTTATATATAAACGGAAAGAATAGGCAGCTGATCGCCGGGAATTCAAATATGAAGCGTGTAATTTGTATTAAAGACACAGGACAATAAGACTGAGGGAATTACTTAGCAACTGGAAACTGTACTTATACTCTGTTGGAAAGTTTTTACAGTACGCACTTTCCGGGAAACATAGGAATTTTTTCGTCTAATTATCGAAGGGACGCAGTGTCTTTGAAAGTTACAAAAAACAGTGTTCATGCGTGTTCTAAATGCAACTGGTCATTGGCCATACTACGCCGTGACAAGGAAAAATGCAACGTGAGATTTTGCAGAGCCTCTTGCAAATTTTGAAATCCACAATACGGAGAATGCGTACTGTGAAAACTTTGCAGCAGTGCATGTACATAGTTTTTAGCTGATAAGCAATTTCTTCAGTCGTAATATTTTATGTATACCATGAGATGCCGTGGTAAAATATACCCGAGTATTTTTCGGGAGACCTAGGAATTTCTTTCAATGAGTTTTCATCGGTTGAAGAAAGAACTGGAAAAGTCAGGGAATGATATGTTCACACGAGAAAAAGCTCTAAAAAACGTAGCCCGAACTGTACGCAACAAGGAGGTCAAATAGTGCTGGGTCCCCATACTATTTTGCGGGGAAAACAAGGCCAAAAAGCTCAAAAGTTTCAATTAGTGTCAAACATTTTAAGCACTCGTGAGTATTAGTAAAAGACCAAGGGGGAAAGTGTTCAGCGTAGATAGCTTGCTTTGGAATATATTAAGGTGGGAGCCAAATTATATTGAGTTGGAGTAACGTTTATGGATCTCTCGACGTGACCTCAACTGAAAATTCCATTGCAAGCTGCCTGAGCTGAACACCCCATCCACCCTCAATCTTGCACTGGAACTCATTACAGACTAAATTGTTCTACTCTAATTGGAATTTTTGAACATTTTAGCCTTGTTCTATCTGCAAAATAGTGTGGAATTACCACTATTCTACCACTTTTTTCGTGTTCAAAGTTCCTGTGATTTAAGACATTTTGGAAAACAAGAAAACTTGTCATCCTGTTCGGTTTTTTATACCAATATGACAAAAAAACACACTGGGAAAAAACAAACATATTGGATCTAGAGTCCAGACTCTTAAAAACATCGACAAGAAAAAGTACTCTTGATTCAATCAGAATCAAGCTTAAATCAAGAACCAAGCCTCTTAATTTATGCGGATTTCGTTTTGATGCAAGCAAAAATCCGATCGAATTAAGAGTATTTTTCCTTGTCAATGTTTCCAAGAGTCTGGACTCTAGATCCAACGTGTTTTTTCCCCAGTGTACCACTATTTTACCACTTTTTTCGTGTTCAAAGTTCCTGTGATTTAAGAAATTTTGGAAAACAAGAAAACTTGTCATCCTGTTTGGTTTTTATACCAATATGACAAAAAATCACACTGGAAAAAAACAAACATATTGGATCTAGAGTCCAGACTCTTAAAAACATCGACAAGAAAAAGTACTCTTGATTCAATTAAAATCTAGCTTAAACCAAGAACCAAGCCTCTTAATTTAAGCGGATTTTGTTTTGATTCAAGCAAAAACCCGATTGAATCAAGAGTATTTTTCCTTGTCAATGTTTTCAAGAGTCTGGACTCTAGATCCAATGTGTTTCTTTTTTCCAGTGTCCACCGAAAATGTTTCTACCATGGACTGAAGCTCCTTTTCCTGTGAACGGTTGGTATTAGCCTCGTTGATTTTTTTCGAATCCTAAAGGGAAGAGAGACGGTGGGAGGGGCGGGTTATTTTGCTTGCCCCGGTCGAGCACCATCGGTTGAAAAAAAATCTCTCGTCGAGAATGAAGCTCGGGCAAACGAAGTGATGACAATTCACCTCTCGTAGCGGAGCGAGGCGCGGGCTTCAAACCCATGTGCGATGCTTTGAGCTGCAACTTGTTGAAAGAAATCGTTTAAGCTGCTAAGTCGCGCGACCTCTTGACCTGCTCCGGAGCGCATTCAACGCCGCTCCCTGTTTTCTTTTGCACTGCGAAACTTCTTGATGGGCACTTGTAATTTTTCCAGTCGGCCTCCCTTCATTCTATTTTCGCATTAATGCTGCGCTGCCTTTTTTTTCAAAAGAGCTGTACACTCGTGTATAAACTGAGATGGAAAGTGAAATGGACCACTACACGCGGTACGAATTTAAGCATTCTAATACATGTTCCTTAACCAGAATTTCACGTGAAACACGATTCGCGCAACGAAAATTATTGAAACCAACTCCTAACGGAGATATTAACATTGTTATTTCACATTGGTTACGAGGAATTTGAAGTGCCCGCTCACAAGAAACTCAAAGCTCTACGTGAGTCAAAGCACACACTTCAACAGTTTCAGCAAGTTTCTCAGTCGAGCAATGTTCATATCCCACCATGTGTTTTTCAAACTATAAGCAATTTGCTATAGCTGAGCCAAAGCGTCAAGATTGAGGTTGCCAGATTTTTATATCGCAGAGACTGTCATGACAACGTTTAACGCGCGATGTGAATCACGTAGAGCATTGATTTTTCATGAGCCGGTGGTTTGAATTCACGCATCAGGAATCATTAAATATCTTTGTAAGGAGTTGGTCTCAGTAATTTTCGTTGTGCGAATCGTGTTTTACGTTAAATTCTGGTTAAGAAACATGCATCAGATTGCTTAAATTCGTACCTTGTCTAGTGGTCCATTCTTAGCGGCGAACTAAACAGGCGCGGTAACAGGAGTTTTTTCTGTGGTGCAGGCAGAATATTCACAAACATTACTCTAATCGAAACTCAAACACTGGTCCTCCTGGGGATTGAGTCATTGAGCTAACTCCCTGCATGATATTCATACAGAAATGCATTGTTAAAAACCAAAAGGCTCGCGACCGAGATTAATTTGACCTCAATAAACTCAAAATAGTTTTTAAATATATGCATGAATTTGCCGAAGAAGCTTAAAACACATTCCAAACACACACATTCAAACAATTCGTCGTTCCCTGAACGAATTCGTGAATCATTTCAACGCCGCTAAATTTCCCTTCGTCAATATTGTATTTTCACCATGAAACTGTTGAGAATGTTGAGGCGACTCCTCTTCTAATTACTGACAAAAATCAGTAACATTTTAGCCAGAAAACGCCCTGACATATTTTTACAAAATTTTGAATTCTTTTTGTCAATTTTGCATTCTCGTCTGAGAAAATACGAATTAATGAGGTATCACAAAATTTCACGGAAGTGAATGTCAACGTTTTGAATCCGTGTATACATCATTTCAGAGAGTACTGCATGTCTTTGTATATTCGCAGAAAGTAACGTATACGTTTGACGTTGTTTAATAGTTACCTAGAATCAGTTCATAATAAGACCCTTTTCCTTGCATTCTTTTAAAAACAGTGAGATTTCGACATAATCCAGACTTAACTCTCTGGCTCTTGAAACTTTTCGATTTTAACCTCTTCGCTCCTTGAATTTCGTTAGTCGGTTGTTCTAAACAAAATACGGAGTTCCGCTAGGTCAATCTCTGCTCCAAGAACCCTGCATTTTTTGTTTGTCTCCTCTCACCATCGTTCACAAAATTAGATTCTCTTGAACAAATTTCAAAATTCTATCTCATAAATACGCCGAATCCAAGAAACAGAGACGTTTAATTAATGTTTTTCAAACTTGTGTTTCCATCCGAAGTCTCTAAAACGTACATATCCCGTTCTGTGTAACGAGAGACGATTCTTGGAAGTTTGATTCCGTCCTTTTTCTTCTGTAGAAAAAGCTCGGCGCAGTTCTTTTTCGCAGAAGTCCCAACTCGATCGACATCGCATTGTCCCAATTAAAGACTTGAAACAGGAGAAATAGTTGGCGCAGCAACGTTGTTTAAAAGATAAGAAATTAGGAGAGAGAAATTTTAACGTTAAAAATCCGCAGAAGAGGGTCCCGTTTTTTTTTATATTGGAAAATTGCTGTAGGGAGGTACAGCTTTTTGACGGAATAAAGTGAACCTACTGCTGTTTTGCCTGGAATGACGTCAATTTTTGCTCTCTAGCTACTACCTGATAATAGAAGTTTTTTTATCCATAAGACGAATATTGCTTTTTCAGCTAAATTAGCTAGTTATATTGTCAGCTTCGGAGTTGATTTCAGAGAAAATCAGTGACACCACCGTGTTTCTTGCGAAATTTTACATGAGAATCAGTACTTAAATCGTAAATTCCTGACATACGCAAGAGCTCCATTCTGAAGGAACCTGGATTTTGAAAATCGAGTTGTTCCTGCTCTATTTGACAGGCACGGTAAAATCAGAGGCGGATCCAGCAATTTGGCAACACTGGATTTCCTCCATTTAAACCTATGCTAAATAATCGATTCTTCTCGGAGCACCTGGCCCCTCCAAGAATCGGCATGGTGTCTATAAAACCGGAATTTCCGGAACGTCCGGAAATAGTGCTGATTTTTTTGGGCGGTCCGGAAGTACTAAAAGAGTGCGTGTATTCCGCAAGAAGGTCCGGAAATTGGTTTTAATTTGTTGTCATTTTTGTCGCAATTTGAGTGAGGAATTCAAACTTTTGAAAATTGTCGGATTTCGTTAATGGGAGGTACTGATGATGGACTGAATTTTTATTGTTGAGGAGGTACTGAAAATATTGGGAATGAACTGAAAAAGTACTGATTTTTTGCCAGCCTGTTCTAGTAAACACCCGGAAATTGATATACTTTCATACACTGGGGGGAAAAAAAACACATTGGATCTAGAGTCCAGACTCTTGAAAACATTGAAAAGAAAAAGAACTTTTGATTCAATCAGATTTAAGCTTAAATCAAGAACCAAGCCTCTTAATTGAAGCTGATTTCCTTTTGATTTAAGCTTAATCTGATTGAATCAAGAGTCCTTTTTCTTTTCAATGTTTTCAAGAGTCCGCACTCTAGATCCAATGTATTTTTTTTTCCAGTGTAGGTTTAAATGGAGAAAAGTCAATGTTGCCAATGTTCTGGATCCGCCAATAGGTAGAACGTGACTCTTCAGAAAAATGGCGACAAACCCCAAGTGTATTTTATGCAGATGAATAGATTAGGTTTCACAGCGTCCGGCCTTGGCGGACCTCTTTTCGCGGTCGAGAAACAGCGAACTGAACTCGACGTTGGCTCTGGCTTGATATACATATTAATGCGGCGCCGAGTCCTTTTTATACCCGTCCGCGCACGCTGAATATGAAGCGAAAAAGTGAATAGCCAAGCCAGGCCCCAGCGCGGTCATTTCCAGTCCTCAGTGCACCTCTCGCTTCCGAATGAAGCCATATCCTAAAACGACGCATCTCTAGCTTGAATCAGCCCGGACGTCCGTCGTTTCGACGCGCGAGGCTCCTAATGCACGTTTGACGGTTAATGCTCATATTTGGCCCGTTCTCGTCTAACCAAGCTGTGCCTGGCTCAGGTCCCGCCGAGCGCAGGTGGCGCGAGCGAGAACCTCGTATATTATTACCTGTGGTGCCCGGCGAAAACCGCGCATCTGACGGAGGGATTGAACCGGACTTACGCGGTTCTGTTCGGCGGGGCAGCGGTCCCTTCCCAGGGGTCCCACTGCTTAATTTCAACGCCGTTGCGCGATTGCCCGACGTCGATATATTGCATAATCCGCAGGCGAAAAATATCGCGATGACCCCCCCTCCCTTATCCTTCCTAGCTCGCCCCATCTTCTCATCGTCCCGGGAATGGAATGCGCTCAAGTTTGGGACTCACGTTTTGAATTATTTAGATCGCTGAAGTTGAAAACGTGTATCTACCTTGCTCAGACATTTCTGCACTTAAAAATCGTGAATATCTCTTTTTTTTAAAATAGAAAAACTTGCCTCAATATCCTTTTTAACATTTTTGTGATTATTCTCAAAAGGAGAAAAAAAAAGTAACGTAAAAGGTGAGGATTCGAGAATTTTTGGATGTTTGGCAGTTGACGATGCATATTTTACAGAAATAGTCGGGTTGTCTCGATGCTCACATTTTCCGGCTTTGAAATAGGGGCCTGAACATGGCTCCTGAGCCCAAAATCACGGAAAATTCTCGTTTTTGGGCGTTTCACCTCAGATTTCACCCGGGGCCCAAAGGTGACAGGTCATGAGCTTCAAATATGTTGTGGAGGACACTCACGTTTTCAAATTTTCTGGAAGAAATTACGCAGTTCCTAAAAACTAGCGTTTTATTTGTAAACTTTACGGACAATATTACTCATAATCTGATCTGGATAACTGAAAAAAAAAATATTCAAAATTATTCATCAAAGTCAAATAGTTTTTTTACTCGCAAAAAAATTAGCCATGAAGCTACACGATTTTTAAATGAACTGGCTCGTGCAAACACGTCCGAAACGTCCGATGCCCAATACAGTGTTTCAGAAATTGAGTAGACGTTTTCGTCCCAACTTACAGACACAACAAGATTTAAGGCGTTACGAATGTAGGAAAGTTTTATAAAAAATCTCCTTAATATAATTAAATGTTTACTAAACTGATGGATCTTACTCATTAGTGACGTAAGGCCAAAGAAACCACTGCAATTATGAAGCCCTGTATTGAACAACGGACGTTTTCGCTCGAGCCGATTCAATGTTATGTACTGTTGGGCGTGATACCACTATTCGACCACCTAGGAGCTCGGTGTGCCTATTCAATTCATTGAAGGCGTTTTAGTTTGCCATCGCAGCACGCTAAACTCCTATGAACTATCGTAGTATGAAGCAGATTTTCGTTTGAAACTGTTTTCCTTCAATCACTTTTCGGCATAAGATGTTGTTGATGTCTCAAGTACCTTTTATTTGAGTTCAAGAGTCAATATTGAAGAAAATCGAACTCTCTTTTTCGCAAATATCATCGAGAGACAAACAGACGAAAGATCCTTGCTGTATGCGGAACCTCCACTGCTTTTGCAAGCGAGAGCATCAGTTCTCGGCTGAAGAATTCTGGAAGATTTCAAAACTTCGGTGCTTTTGCAAAGACGCTCAAAAAACACGTCCCAAAGTGCCGAGAAGATAAAAAAGAGTGAGAAAGACGAAAATACAACGGCGGTGCGCATTACGCCTAATGGCCAAACGAGATTTAAAGCTCAATAAAAACTTGTGGATTTAAACTAGTTATTGCATTCTTTTGAGCCTTGCCTCGCGTATGCTTCAGCCGGCACACTCAGTGCCTAATTCCGACCCAGCGCTTTCCGCACCGTTGTGCCGGGGATAAGCACCGCGCCAAAGCTCGAACGGCGCCAAATGGGTCACTATACCATGAACGAGGTTTGACTCGCAAATGCATTCTTCTGGAGGTAAATGACGCGCACACGGAAAAAACGATATAGTGCTGAGCACTAACTGTTTAGATCAAATAGAGCCATAGCTAGTAAGGCAGTAGCGCTGAGACCTACAGACCGTAGGGCTGGACCCTAAAGTTTCAGGGCTCAGCGCTACTGCCTTACTAGCTGGCTCCATTTGATATAAACAGTTAGTGCTCAGCACTATGTCGTTTTTTCCGTGCAGAATGAAATGCGCACATCAATAATGCGGAAAAAACTCAGAAACCGAGGAATACGCAGTTCAAAATGCGCAAATTTTCCGCAAAAAATCGCCCCGGTTTCGCACCGAACCGCATGATGTCATCTGGCACCAATCAAAATTGAGTACGCGCACGGGTTTTTACAAGCTCCGTCAAATTAGAGAACTTATATCGCGAGAGTATGGACAGATCGCTTCATAGAGGGCTTAGGGCCCAAAAGTGTAGTCATTCTTCTAACCAACTTCTAACACACAGAATTTCTCTGCTAGTCTTCAGAGTCTGCAGATTTCAATTCTAGCCAAGATGGCCAAGAATGTCCATAAATGAGCGTTCTTCCGCAAGAATTAGTATAATGCAAAAAGTAAGTCAAATACGTGCCTTATAATCGACGGTTCCTAGTAATTGTACCAGTAAATCGCTCTGGATAATTGAAATTCATAGGTTGGCTACATTTCTGGGCCCTAGCTTTGTTCGCGGAGGCATCGGTGAAGGCCACATGGATTTTCGGAATTTCTCATCTGTCTATACTCTCGCTACATAGGTACTCTACGTTAAATGTCCTACTATTCCTCGTATATGAAAAAAATAGGAAAGTCACAACTTTATCTTGAGAATCGAAGAATCGAATCTCATTCATGTTATTTGTAGTTAACAAGCAACAATTCCACTTCAAAATAGTTTTGTTTTAACAAACATCTGTGAAATATGAGAGAAGACAGCAATTTGCCTTCAGTACTACATCATTTCCATAATTTTCCCGTCATTCCGACTCGTTTGGAATTCCCTCCGGTCTTCGAATTTCTCAAAACGTAGCTTGTCCGCGATTTTGGCTCCAAAAATACGCTAAGTCCTCCTCGTAATCTGCTCACCTGGCACTTTCAAAATACTAAAAAACACGAGGTTTACTGGCCCATTCTCTTATCACAAACCACAATTTTTTTTATAAATTCGGCTGAAGGAGAATTTTATTTTTTAATCGAAATTCGTAAGAAAATGTCATTGAAATCTAACAATTTGTTTTCCTTAATTAAAAATGTAATGGAAAGAAGTTTGGCAACAAGGGGTTGCTCATACGGTGTTCTTGCTTGCGCATTGAGACGGAGTCGGACACCTGGCCGACTGTTTCTGTTCCCACCAGTTTTCGCGCCTTCCCAGTCTGTCCCTCCCCCCTCCTCCCCCCTCCCCTCCGGCTAGCAACCCCTTCGCCGTCCCCCACGTATCCGTATTAATGTTTTCCTCCCTTCGAAACGTCGCTTTTCCGACCTAAGCGCGTAACTCCATCCTCGCGTGAGCCCTGAAGACCGCAAAGCCGAAGGAATGACAGGGCTCATCTGAGGAATCGATGACGCCCTTGCGTAATATGAGCGGGACGGGGTTCCATGGGACTCGCTTCTGTTGCCCGTCTCCCAATCACCGCTATTTTCCACGTCCTTTTAAAATCAAACGTCTGTAATTGATTAAGAGCCGCCTCTCCGTCCAGATCCGAGCGACGACTCCACTCTTTTAAGCTTCATTAAAGATAGAAATATCGACATTTCCCGAGAGCTGCCCGCCGCCGCGGTAGTTAGGACAGTGGTTCTCAGAGTCTACTCCGTGTTGAAACGGAATCTTCGGGAGTTGAAGGGTTCCTGACGCTTCGTTCATCGAGGGTACTTGAATTTTTTCCCCAGTTTTCAAGTTTTTAGGCATTTATGACATCCTTGATAGTTTTCCAAATTTACTTGAACATTCTCAAAATGACCTGTTAGGGAATTACAACTCAGCCACCTGAGCAATACCATCCTCTCACTCGACCCAAAATGGATAAAATCCCGGGAATATTCTGCCAAAATCTACTTCCCCTGCGGGGTGACTGTTCAAATTGATATAGACAATTAACTATTGACAAATAAGATTCAGGGAGTGTGGAGCGATCCTTTTGGTTGTCATGGGTGTTTCCTGTAGACTAAGGGAGATAATGATGGACTAACTGTAGGGTCTCTCTTGGGTTGCTGTTAGTCAATCTATCACCTACCTCCTTTGTCCATTGCAACCACCCGCATCCATACCAACGTGATCCTTCCATTTTCCTTTTACCTTCTTTGTCTATCGCTGTGTCTACCAATTTCAACCATCAGCTCGCTGGAAATCTGACAGAGGGTCACACACGGGTCAAAATACGGTTCTAAGAACCGAGAGTACGGTTCACAAAAAAAAAAAAACAATTAATTGTGGTAGTACCGTGACTCAAGTTGGGGTAATACCGCAACATTTGGGTTAGTAACCTAATTTATTAGGGCACAACCACAATTAATTGGAAATGTTCCGGGTTTTAACCCCTTTCTCTTTTTCCTCGTCGCGGTATCGACATAATTTCAAAAATCGGTTCGCTGACTTTGACCATCAAAATACTCGGTATTTACTCACACTTTGAAGATCTACCCGGAAAGTTCCCCCAAACCTGAGAACTCCCTATCCCTTTACAATCACTTGACTTTTCTGAGAAACTTTGATCCCTAAGCGGCCCTCTTAGGTCATGGCACCCTCGATGAGGATCGGGTCGCATAGCAGCAAGGGGACTTCAAGTAAGGAAGAACCCCTAATGAAAGAGGAGGTCCCCTTTTCACACCTTCCGATTAACAATTTGGATCCTACTCCTCGGTTCGGGTACCGACCGTCTGATTCTCATTCCGGGCAATCTCAACTTCGGAAAGTCTGCTAAACGTGCCACTGAAGATTGGAATTGAATTTGCCAACTTCGGAAGTTGGTTAGTAACTTCAATGATGAGTTCCCTCAGATGAGGAACAATCAACATTGATGCCGAAAACCCTTTCGCTGCGGAACCGTCGCGTCGCTTAAATAACCACTTGGGGTGTTACAGGGTAACAGGGCTTCCTTTTTTTCGCCCACGGTATATAGAATGCGCTTAACTTAAGATATATTTTTAAAGTGTCCACACTATTTTCCGGGGAAAATAGGACCAAAGAAGTTCAACAATTTTTACCACCAGCATATCTCATCGTTCTCAAGTGTCTCTAGTTTTTCCTAGCATTGATACGTCCGTACAAAAATGAAGATTTTAAGTCACTAAATCAGTCACTCTGCGAAGCTCAGTTGTCATCGTAGCCTCTCCTCAGATCATTAGGCAAATCGTCGCTCCTCCAACGTAAGGGGTTATCTCAATTTCTACGTGAGCCCTGTCTCACATATAAATTCATCCTTTCTGGAGCTCAAGCGAGAATCGAGATACGTCTCCAAGCCAGAGGAGCAACGAAATGACCCTTTGAAATCTCTACCTTTACCCCTTGCCCATGACCTTGCTCCAGGCGTCCACGCCGACTCCTTTCAGAGGATAAAAATCCAATTGGACAATTGTTTAGGCAATCGATCATTTGCCGTCCTCCGTATATTTCCGCATCATATCAATCACTCAGTTTTGATATCGGGAACCGTATCGTTTGCAATCCTTTTAGTTCCACGAACATTTCCATCAAGAGCACGTTCCCTTCGCAAAATCTCTGCTAATATTCGCCAAAAATCCGTAACAAATACGTCCATACATAAGCCGTGAGAGTATAAAAATATCGGAAAAGTCAATACTACTCGTAGCACTTGACCATTTTTAAGCGATTGACAGATGATAGTAAATTTTAAGATCCCTGATATTCATCACCATTCTAATGCCTTGTCTCCACGGGACGTTTCACGGGATTTGTCCTAAGTTCGAATCGCAGGAATGAAAGTTCTGGGCTTTTTTCCTGTTCAAAAACACAACAAAATTTCATCCTCTTCTCTTGAAGTCGTTCTTGGAGTTCCACAAGGATTTTTATTGTTACTTGGTACTGTGATTAGGATTGACTAACTCAAAATGTTTCTCAACTTCGCAAGTGAGAGTTTTCCCTGTCACAAATCCCATGATTCGTCCCGTGGAGACAAGGCCTACAGTGACACTGAAAATATTTTCAGTCATAATGTCGCTTTGATCTCCCCAGTATCATAATGATAAAAAAAAGAGGAAGAAATGAAGAAATGAATCTTGTACAATACGAGGAAATTTGGAAATCGCAATGCTCGGTTTTGAAAAGCCTGAAACAGGATATTATTTTCATGGCGTTCCACTGATTCACTGATACCATTTTTTTGGCACGAGGAGGCTACTTTTGCCTATTTGTGAAATGAAGGCAATTCTTGGAAGATGGCGACATTTTTTCCCACATTTAAATTAATTTTAAGTAATCGATTTTAGGCGAGGCGCAGCTTACTCCGATTTTTTGCATGCATTTAAATGGGACCAATGTTGCCACCTTAAAAGAATCGCAATTGAAGGCAATCATATTTGAAAGTAGCCTCGAGCGTATTCGAGTGGCAATCACTAGTGCAGCAATCATTCAAGCTTCTCCACTTCGTTGCCTCGGCATGACTTTAATTAAAGACAAACTACAATCAAACGATTAAAAAGACGGAAAAATAAAATTATTTCATTCTTCTCATCAAGCAAGAAAACTCCGTTTTGTAATTGTGTAGCCTCGGAAACTTTAATTTTTCTTCTTCTTCTTTTCCTTTAAATAATCCTTCATTTCTTTTTTGTATTTTCCCTGTTTTTTCTTTTCTTTTTATGCGAACTCGTTACACTAATTCGATCAGTGTATACATGCACTACCAACGGCCACCGTGCACAAAATTCCACTGGTCTTGTACGAAGGATCACGCTCTATATGAAAACGTTTATTATAGTTCTTCGGGGTTTTCAAAAAGCACGGTTGGATTTACGAAGTCAATTAAAATACACGACTGGAAGCTGGAATATCCGCCGCGATTAGGGGTATTATTCCCGCCTCTACGCCGTGCTGGGCGTAAATCGCATATATCTATTGAAGTTTTTTCGGAGTTACGCTGCTTTTGTTTTGCAGGGCAGTTTTCCGTGAAAGAATAGCAGCGGATATACGCGAGGTTGCCACACTGAAAAACGAAACGGTATGCGGCGATGCAATAACGTCGCACGTAAATCTATCGCAGAAGGTATTCGGCATGTGTAAGCCATAGCACCTTCAATTTTCAACACGCAACACGCACAACCACCGAGTACGAATAGTCGCATCCAAGCGCCGTTCACTTCAACGCTGCATCGCGACCTTGCTTTACTCTCGCTTCGAAACGAAACGGTTTGTTACGATGATGCAATAATGCCGCACATGAGTTCAACGCGAAAGATCTCCGGCATGTGTAAGCCATAGCGCCTTCAATGGAGATGTTGCACGTGTGAGGAATTTGCGATTTGACGGTTGATACTTATGTAAAAGTTTGCGAAAAACACGATGGTGCTACTGTTTTTCTCTGAAATCATCTTCCAAGCTCAAAAAAAGCTCTCAAAATGAGGCCAAAATGGAGGGGATATCCCACGCTATCCTGAGAGTCCACTTCTACATCAAAACAAACTCTCCATGCAAAGATAGGGAGCAAATACATCGACAGGGCTGCCACTTTATTTGGGGACTCTAAAACTAAAAACACGGCATGACTGCTAATGTATTTAATCCCTATCTTTGCATGGAGAGTTTGTCTTGATGTAGAGGTGGACTCTCAGGGCAGGGTGGGATATCCCCTCCATTTTGGCCTCAACTTGAGCTTTTTTTAAGCTTGGGAGTTGATTCCGGAGAAAACCAGTGGCACCATCGTGTTTTTCACGAACTTTTACATAAGAATCAACAGTCAATTCGCAAATTCCTCACACATGCAACATCTCCATTTTCAAGTTGCAATATGGACATCCACCGAGTACGAATAGTCGCATCCAAGCACCGTTTTATTCTCGTTTTGAAACGGAACGGTATGTGAGGATGCAAACGCAGCACGTGAAACCAACGCGAAAGGCCTCATGCATGTGTAAGCCATAGCGCCTTCAATTTTCAAGATGCAACACGCACATCTACCGAGTACGAATAGTCGCATCCAAGCGCCGTTGTACTCTCGTTTCGAAACGGGACGGTATGTGAGGATGCAATCGCAGCACGTGAGACCAACGCGCTAGCCCTGCTTTTCGGCGATGGCGAAGTGCGGGNGGGGGGGGGGGGGGGGGGATCTGGCAGGTGTGTCGGCGATTTAAAGAATGGCGCGTAATTAAATCTTGGGGCAACGGAATCGGGATTCGGGTCTCGAGCCCGGGGCCGGAGCCGTCGGTGGGTGAATCGACCGCCCATTAGTTCTATCATTTTGTTTCAGCTGTGATTAATTCCAGCCGGGACCCCGATCCAAATCCCGATCGCATCCTCCATTGTTTCCCGCCACTCCGGCCCCGGCCCCTCTTCCGGCTCTGTACTCACAGCCGATTTTTCTCTCTTTTTTCTCCTTTCTTTTCCCCCTTCGATCTTCACTTGTTTTTTCCCCCTCGTCTCTCGTTCGAGCTGCCGCTGATTCGAAAGCCCCTAACTGGAGGATAAAAAAGGAGTTGAACGATAATCTGCCGTGCTAAGGAAGAACGCCGTATGAACATTTGAGAGTTGCCAAATTTACCTAGATAAAACATGGACTTTTGAAGAAAGTTACGCATATCTTTCCTTGAAATTTTCAGTCATTTTAGATTAAATTGTGAACATTATTATCTAAAAAATTTGAAGGAAAATATTCATAATTTTTCCAGGAAATTCACTTTTTGTCGAAGGAAATATGGCAACGTCTGAAGGCTCATACGGCGTTCTTTCTTAGTGCGACAGTAATGTTCCAGGGATCGAGATCTGTAAAATCTCTGGGACTCCCCGCATGGCGTGCAATCTTTATGAATGGAGAGACTTTGCATGAAAAGGTTTTATTGCTGCATCTGAGAGTACTTATTGAACTGCGTTCGTAGTATTTTTCATAGTTTTTTCCTGATATAGGAAAAATCTATGATCGGGAGTTCCCGAGTTCGATCCCCGGCCAGGCGACCCGAGTTTGATGATCTCAAACAATGGTTGCCTGGGACTGGTTGTTAGGGACGGAGGGGGAAGGGAGTAAAGCGCAGGATTAGCCCTCGTGGGCTATTTGAAGGCGCAAAAAAAAATAAAAAAAAGATTATTAAGGTGTTCGATGCGAACACTCTGCGTACAGATCCTTTTCCATTGGTCTAAATTGCAGATCAATCGATATATCGCGAAGCACGCTACGCCACTGAGTTACCGACACTCGAATCTATGGGATTCAAGAGAGGAACGGAAACGCCCGCGGGAGAAATTTATGCCCTACGTCGATTAACGCATAATTTTTCGAGGGATAATGAATTAGTCTCACATAATCGATGTCCGGCAAATTATGAGCGCCTCATTATTGGTCTTGATTATTGCTCGGTTTCGCTGCCAAATCAGGGATCAGTGCGCTTTAATTATGAGCCAATTATCGTCGCCCATCTGACGTAACGGCGTATCTCAATTCCCTCGTGAGCCCTGCTTTACATATGAATCCATGCTTCCTGGGGCTCATGTGAAAATCGAGATACGCCCTTACGTCAGAGGAGCGACGTTATGAGCAAAATCCCAGATGAGAGTAATAATGACCCTGCTTTTTATCAGGCGTATAGTCGTTTGCCGCACGAAGGATGTATCTTCATTCCAAGGTTGCAAAATTGACTCAAAGAATTCAATTTTATACGAGAGTAAGCTTGCATAATGTTTTGTCGAAAATTAGTCTGGTTTTCGTATGAGATTAGGAAAAAAATTAGTGAAATTTCCGGTTAGAAATTCTGAAAATTCTCCTGGTTGGAAATGCATTTTGTCCAGAAAAATCTGGCAACATCGAAGTGTAGTTAAGTTTTTTTGTGAGAGATACGACGACACAAAGCCTCCTACATTGTCGTGCTAAGGGAAAACGCCGTATGAGCCTTCAGACGTTGCCTGGTTTTTTCCGATAAAACCCAAATTTACTGGGAGAATTGTTAATATTATTTTCCAAATTTTCAGACAATTTTGCACGCAATTTAATCTAAAATATTTGAAAATTTCATGGTAAAATGTGTATAAATGTTGTCAAAAATACATGTTTTATCAAAGGCAATTTGGCAACTCTCGAATGTTCATACGGCGTTCTTCCTTATGATGACAGTACACCTCTTTGAAACTTCTTGAATCCATTGATTATTAGTTCATTTTCTCAGGTTATAATCGCGTGTAAGTATTATTTGATATCAATGATAGCACGTAGTATGAGTTTTGAAAAAAACTGAAAGAGGAATTCTCCAACGTTGCAATGCAGTTACATCAATTTTCGCTCAATAGTCCGTACATAATCAAAACTGGCAACCTTCGAATGCTGGTTAATGCATTTAAATAACAGCTGTGCAAGACAAATAAAGCGTTGTTGAATCTGGCCCCGGTTCGAGGCCAGCCGAGTGCTGTAATTTTGCCAATTTAACGACTTAAACAGTAAATTGGATGATTTATCGGTGCATTTTGTTGTAGTTATGTCTGTTGCTGGATTATTGCCGCGCGTAGCGTCAAAAATGTCAAATCTATTAATGAGCCAACTCTCTCACATTAAATATGAATCACCCTCTACCTGGTTATTTACTCTAAATTAAAGGGCTTTCACCTCGTTATCTATAACTAGGGGTCCCCCTTCTGGTCACTACGTGGCTCATCCTGCGTCGGGCGTCCTACGACCTCAAAACGTCGTTCTTTTGACGAAAGGGCGTATCTCGATTTCCAAATTAGCCCCGAAAATCATGAAGTTATATGGACCTCAGTGCTCACGTAGAAATCAAGGTACGCCCTTACTCAGAGGGGTGACGAAAGGTCGCTTCGTGGCAATAAAATGTCTCGGTCATACTTCGAACATTTGAGAATGGTGGACTCATATCTGCTGGCTGATTATTGAAATGGATAGGCAAAGCGATAGACAAAGAAGACAAAGGGAAAACGGAGCGATTCTATTGGTGGAAGCCAGTAGTTGCAATGGACGAAGGGGGTAATAAAGTAACTAACGGCAACCACTGAGAGATCCTACAGTTAGTGCATCATTTTCCTCCTTAGTCTATAACAACACTGGAAAATAAAAACACATTAGATCTAGAATCCAGACTCTTGAAAACATTGACAAGAAAAAATACCCTTGATTCAATCAGATTTTTGCTTTAATCAAAAGGAAATCCGCTCAAATTAAGAGGCTTGGTTCTTGATTTAAGCAAAAATCCGATTGAATCAAGAGTATTTTTTCTTGCCGATGTTTTTAGGAGTCTGGACTCTAGATCCAATGTGTTTTTTTCTTCCAGTGAACCCACCCGTTTCAAGCAATAGGATCTCTCCATTTTCCCGTTGTCCTTTTCTATATCTTTTTCTATCCATTCCAATAATCACCCCGCTTGATTGCTACCTGTTCATGGTAATAAATCATAGAAATTGGCCCGATTGATTCTTAGATATATCTGTTACGGAGAAAAGTTGAAATGCGGGCGTGTCGCATATCGCCACCAAAGTTTTGGGCAAATCCCGAAATGGGCATTAATACCGGGGTTTCTTATTTGGATGAATCCAGGTTTGCCCAAAATTCCCGGCAAATATTTTAATTACCCCAGGGGAAGAAACGTAACTTTATTTTGAGGTCGCAAACTTGACTCAATCAATGTTTCACATACGCACGACTTAATTTGATCCATTCGTAATTTGCCTAATTTTTACCTGCAGTCAGAGGGAAAATTTGTGAAATTTTTAGGTATTTTCCAACGATTTTCTTGTAAAAATAAAAATTTCCGGTGAAAATTTTGCAATTTTGAAATGTAGGTACATTTCTTGTCGAGGAAATGTTAACAAATTTATCAAGTTTCGCTACACTCCTCGTAACAATTTGAATCGTATGAAACAAGTTGACTCGTACGAGATACAAAAACCCCTTGAATGCCTCTGCCGTTTAGTGGAATCTCGAGTGGTTGCTACGATCTTTTTATTTGCAGTCTATTTTCCACTTTAGCTTTCAATCGAATGGGTGTTTCTATTCCTGCACATGTTACCAATCCTCAGCTATCAACCCCCCCTTCCCCTCCCCCCCCCCCCCCAAAAAAAAAAAAGTCCCAAGTGAGGTAGGTCTCTTGTACTCAAGAGCGTCCAACTCGGAGGCAAAAATCCGCACACCCTAAAAGAGGGAAAGTTCCAACAAAGCACATCTGAGTCCAAGCTAAATCAAGTTTAGCCTGGATCTGTCTGCCGTGCCAAGTAAGAACGCCGTATGAGCCACCAGGCGTTGACAAATCCCCTTTGACAAATCACATATTTTCAGAAATATCTGTGAATATTTTTCCTCCGATTTTTTATGGGATTTTGTTGGTGATTTGATCTTAAAAGTCTGAAAATTTCAAGGAAAAATATTCAAAACTTTCCTCAAAAATAAATATTTTCAAAGTAGAAATTTGGCAACACTCGAATGCTTAAGCGGCGTTTTTACTCAGCACGGCAGCAGTGGCTTTCCGTGATGTGCGATGTATCGATTGATCTGTCATTTAAACCTATGGAAAAGGATCGATAAGCAGGGTGTTTGCAATGAACACCTTGATAATCGGTTCTTTGCCGTAGCTTCAAATGGGGAAATATCGATATAATCGATCATCCACGCCTCGGACTCTAGCGTGGAGCGAGGCGGATTTTCCAGTATCCGAAGCTTCATACTAAAATACTTCGAGCGCTTCGGAATGACGACATAAATCAATAAAATGCCCAGCTGTATTATGTATCGACTGAGAAAGTAATTTTACGAACATATGGTGCCCGATAATAATTTGCCAACGCCCTCCTGAACCCTGCAGGTATTCTTCAGATATTCTGTCGCGGTTCAATAGCCGGTTGCGTTTGAAAAAACTCCGGCCTCTTTACCGAGGTCCAATCTCACTGCCCGTTTCAAAAATGCAATTGTCTGAAGTTGTTTTTTATACCGTCAGTGTCCGTTTAGTTGGTCAGAATGTCGCATTATGGTGGTCGAAAATCATCGCAGACCAGGAATGATAGTGTCCGTTTTAATATTAGGTATATACACGTTCAATAATTATGGAGGTGTTGCCTTTTTAAAAGATACTGTCATTGACGTCATCCTTTGTCGTAGTGCACCTCTTGGTTTTTTCCAATTTGGTCTGGGGTAGATTAACTTTGAAGAAATTATGGTTTGCACTTAGCAATACCTGCCACAGCAAGTATTGCTGTTGTGATTGATGATTATGACCTAATTTTGGAATAGGAACTGTTTCTGGTGCATCCATAAAACATATGGCTGCATGTAGGGAAATAAATGGCACATATCGACAGCCAAGGTGCGAAACGTCGTATTTCTTTTTGCAACGTCGCAAGACTTTAATTTTTCATCGAAAATCTAGTCAACTTAATTTTTTGAAAACTCTCTCGACTTTCCTTCTTTATTGGCAGAATAGTCCGGAGATTTCAAGTCATATTGTAGTTGACTTGTTTCTTTTTGAAAAAATAAAATAGGAGTAGAGATTTTAAAACACCGCAATGGAGATCTTTGGTTTCGCACTTTAGCCATTGATATGTTCTCCCTAAACTGAGCTGTAACAAGTGATTCTCTATTGCGAAATGCAGTCATTTTGAACCATTTTCACTAATTATCAGAATGTATTTTATATGTAGCCTGTTCGACAGAAAACTGATTATCTGAAAATCTTCCATCAATAAGTATTGTCATCTTCGTCTTCATCATCGCCATCATCATCATCGTCGTCATCATCATAAGCTATAGCAGCATCAACATCAACATCATCGTCATCGTCTTCATTTTCATCAGCGAAGACATCGTCATGTTCTCCAGCGTCATCTTCATCATTATCATCGTCGTCGTCTTTGGCGCATTCATCTTCATCATCATCATCATCATCATCGTCATCATCTTCATCGTCATCATCATCATCATCTTCATCATCATCATCATCTTCATCATCATCATCTTCATCATCATCATCTTCATCGTCATCATCATCATCATCATCATAATTTGGACTTCATTTAACAGAAAAAACCAAGTCAAATTCATTTATAACCTTCTTGTCTTTCTACAACAATTAGTGAACAAAATGAACTTCTGAGTCTACATTTAAATCAATACAAATTTTTGTTGGTCTCTAGTTTTTCGAAAGGAGAATCTCGTGTAATTTTTGCGCTGATTCTTCTTAAGGATGTGACTTGGTTCCTCTCTGTAAAATTCAGTCCATCTCATCGTCATTCGTTCGTCGTCATGTAGCAACACAATTTCACAATACCCTTCAGAAAAAAAAAAAAGGTTAGGAACCCTTGGTAAAGACCAAAATCCATGGCATCTTATGGGGATACTGCTCAAACGGGTGAGTGTCATAAATGAGGATTACGGGCAAAAATTTGGGCAACGGTGTTTTTTTTAAAAAAAAACTTCAATTAAATACGAGCTTTTGAAAATGAAAGACCTAAAAGCATTAGGATTGCGTAAAATAATAACAAAACTTCTTTCAACCAGAAGCCGGCCCAGGTGAAAATGTCTGACTTTGCTTGTAGCCTTGGAAGCTTGGTTTCCTTAAATTTCCCTCAATGCTCTTATTTAAGATAATCCTTCACACTAAAAAAATACTTACCTCAAGACGTACCGAGTATTTTGCGAAAAAATTATTTGAATTTCGCGTCAGTTAAAACATTAGAAGAAAAGCCATTATTTTTACCAAGGACACCTAACCTCCTAGCTTATTTTTTGGCGGTGAAAGGTATGGGTAGGTGATATTGCATGTAGCCTCCCTCGTTTATCCATCCGAAAAGGCGCACTCAGGAATATTAGAGGAGACCGAGTCAAGTTCAATATTCATATTTTACCGGCGGACGACTTTTACAACTTTTTCAAGAATCCGAAAACGCAGGGTGCAAAGTTCCCGTCGAACGCACACTTACGAGACACTTTAGGCGAGGAAAGTGGCGAGCTGACTTTTCACCCCCGCCGCCGGTTCCCCCCTCGAAATCTTCTCTCTTCTGCCGTACTAAGGAAGAACGCCGTATGAGCGTCCCGACGTTGCCGTATCTCCTTCAATTAAAAACGAATATTCTCGGAAAATGATGAATTTTTTTCTTCAAAATTTTCACACAATTTTGTTCGCGATGGAGAGTTTGCACACAATAATTGTATTGCTTCATCCGAGAGCGCCTAATGAGCTGAGTTCGCAGTATTTTTCATAATTTTCTCTGATATGGGAAATCGGAGGAAAATAGATTTAAAAGTGAGAAAATGTGCCGCCTTATGACGTCACCTGGTGGCATTTTCCATTTAAACACATGTATTTTCAGCAGATTAGGTTATTTTGTCATGTTATGTCCAATAATTTTCCCAATTCTGAAACCAAGGATATTCTCGTACTCAGTTTTCCTAGCAGTATTATTTTATAGATGAAATTCACAAAATTTAAGACACCTGCAAATTCTCTTTAAAATATGAAATATCTGAGATTGCACGGGAAAATTAAACAAAACTTTCTTTTAAAATATATGCCTTATCCGTTGAAATTTGGCAACTCTCGAATGCTCATACGGTCTTCTTCCTTAGCACGGCAGTTTTCCCGATGGGTTTTGCATGAACCCCGGGCGATTTCCTTCCCAATCGGCAAGATGGCTTCTTTCCCGCGTGACGGCCCGTATTTTTCCTCGAAGCGAGGCGGCTCGACAAGAGTGTTGGGGGAAAGGGGGGGCTGGAGGGGGAGGCTGCATTTTAGAAATCGAGTTTGCCACCGAGATCGGATGCAGATGAGTCGAGCATCGCCGCCGCCATGCTGCCGTGTTTAAGAACGCCCTATGAGCATCCGGAACGTGCCAAATTTCCCAAAACTAAATATTTTATTTGGAAGAAAGTTTTGACAACTTGGATGACATTATCCGGAATCAACCTAACCGCATTTCTCGTTAGAACTAGGAACTTCAAATATCTTGGTTAGGAGTTAATTTCAGTAATTTTCGTCGCTCGAATTGTGTTCTACACAAGATGTTTGTTAAAAAACATGTATCAGAATGTTTAACTTCGTACCTATTGGTCCATTCTCGGATTGCATTACGCAATAAGGAGCCAGTATCTCGGGCCCATCTCTAGAAGTAACTCTTTGCAGAAGGAAGCTAAAGGCACATATGTTGCTATGAAAATGGCCAGAGATAGAGCTTCCTCTCTGAAAAATATAGTTAGATTTTCTCTCGTCTATTATAAGGGACCTTCGACAAAAAATACACAACACGATGCTAAAAAAAAGTATGTGAATTTCTCTGAGGCTTTGAATTGTGTGCTCACTCAAATCCTGTTGTGAAATGCTGCTCAGTTTCCTGAAAAAAAGAGAAAATTTAGCACCATTTAGTGCACATGGGATGCCGTCTTTTTTCCTCAGTATGCCTGATACATTAGGAAAATTGCTGATAAAATAAATCCAAGAATTCTAGGCACAATTTTTTAAATGAAAAAATTGAAATGTTTTCCAGAAAATTCATATTCTATCGGAAACTAGTCGGCAATGTGTAAATTTTGTACGAAGTTCTTTCTTAAACATGGTGGCATGGCCAGTCTTATCTTTCGCTTCGTAGATATACAGCGCAGATGAGGAAATAAACACAAGACATGCTTCGAACTTAAGAATCAAAATGAAAGCTTCTTCATACAAAGATCACGAAGAACAACATGACAAGCATATTGAACATTTCCATTAAAAGGATATTGGCTAATTTTATTGTTAACTCACCAAGTCATTCAAAGTTTCCTCTTTAACTTACGTGTAAATTTAATTCAAAATCATCCAATAAGCTGCGCGAGTTATAAAAACATGGGTGGTGTCTCAATCTTTCCAGAGAGATTTTAGCAAAAGAAACTTTAAAGTAACAATCTTCGAACCTGTGCATATTTTATAATTAATGTATTCATATACCTAACTATTATGAAAATAATGCAACAAAACTACACAGTTGAATACATAACGCTATAAAAGAGGAAAAACGAAGGCATTTTTACGCGGAAAAATTATGTATACATGTATCTTATTTTATTTACAATTGTAAATTTGTTTGTAAAATTTTATTTTATAATTGTCAAATTGTTGAAATAAGTAAAAATAACACTATCGAAACTCATTTTTGACGTCAAATTTAGTAAGAAAATGTCCCACGCAATTCGGGGAATGACCCGTCACAGTGCAACTTGGTTGCTCTGATGATGAGACGTTGTCCGAAACGCGTCTGCGGGCTGATAATTGCAATTGATATACGAAACAATAGACAAAGAAGAAGACGGGGAAAAAGAGCGATCCTTTTGGTTGAAACAGGTGGTTGGTCTGGGCTAAGAGGAAATGATAGACTAAGTATAGGGTCTAGTCACCTCTATTCTCATTGCAACCACCTGTTTCAACCACTGGCATCGCTTCATTACTCCTTTGTCTGCTTTGTCTATCGCCTTGTCTATCAATTTCAATAATCAGCCCCCTGGCATTTATACAAACTGAGACGTCGAAGTTGAGTTTCTTTAGCTTTACTTTCTAGTAGCGAGGCGTGAATGATCGATTATATCGATATTGACCCATTTGAAGCTTTGGTAAAAGGTCGATTATTAAGGTGCTCGTTGCGAACACCCCGTCTATCGATTTTTTTCTACGACTTAAATGGCATCTGAATCGATCTATCGCAAAGCACGCCACGCCACTGTTACTTTTACTTATTCCATCAATACTTGTGCGGTCGTCACTCCCAACTCAAAGATATTGTCTAAGGTCGAAACTTGATTGAATACTCTAACCACGGTTCCACGAGCGCTCAGTGAGCCGTGCCTTTTCCCCTTTGTGAGGTGTTTTCAATTGTTAAACGTGCAGTTTTATTTTGCAGGGCCCTGCTTGTGCCGTTGTGCAACATTGGCAACCGTGCGTCTATACACCTGACACGCCGCCATTGACAACACAACAAGCAGAGCCGTGCGATATAAAACTCAAGGTAAGCCCAACGCTTTTCCGAGACTTAGTTTCACCACACATGTGCACCACGAGTAATAGATAAGGCTCGCTCCCCGGGTAGAGTGCACCCATAAATTATATAGCATGCATTTCCCGGCGTTTAAGGCCGCACTCTCCTAACCCAGCCAGCGTATTCGCCGTCGGGCAATTAAATTCGGGAAGTTTGATAATTGGTCCTTAGTTTGTTTAAGGCCATCAGATGGTGTTACGGCTTATTAGCCTTGAGAAAACAGATAATTGTTTGCGTGACATTCAATAGGGATGTTTGGCTCGTCCTTTTCAGTGAAAAAAAAAAATTAGAAGGGCGCATTTTGTCGAACTGGGTTGAACATTTTTGTAAGACTATTGAACCACATAACTTGATCCCAGGGTTTTCTAATTTACGCTAAATTTTTCACGTTTAAGTTTGAGGGAAAAATATTTTTAGGTACTTCTGAGCGCAACTATTGACACATTTTCTCACTCGAAAAATCGAAAACCGGAAAAAAAATATTGTTAGTTCAAGATTATGAGTTGAATGCTATTTTTCGTATCAACTTTATGAAAGTATGCGCCTCTTTCTTCAACTTCTCTTTCTTGTTTCAGCAATGTGGCATGGTTCCTTCCTATTGCACTCTCATCTAATTGCCTCCTACTAAAATATAGCATTTTCTGTGACCACAATGTGAAAATTCATTTCAAACATAGTTTGTGTTAATACTTAATATTCTTAAGATACTTAAGATTGGAGAGTTGTCAAATTTCCTTCAACAAAAGGTTTATTTTTGAAGGAAGTCACGAATATTTTTCCTTTAAATATCCAGGAACTTCAGGGAAAATTGCGGACACAATTATCTGAAACATTGGAAGGAAAATGTTCATGAGTTACCTAGAAATTTGTATTTTATCAAAGGAAATTTGGCAACGCCACGAGGGCTCATACTGCGTTTTCCCGTGCTAAGGAAGAACGCCGTATGAACATTCGAGAGGTGTCATATTTCCTTTGATTAAATGTTAATTTTTGAAAAAAGTTATGCATGTTTTTTGTTGGAATTTTCAGTTATTTTATACTAAATTGCGAACAAATTGTCTGAAAAATTTGAAGAAAAATATCCATAGGTCTAACAGGAAATTTGCGTTTCATCGATGGAAATTTGTCAACGCCTGAGGGTTCGTACGGCGTTTTTCCTTAGCGCAGCAGTATGCGTCGGACGTGAGCCCAACTTCGGATGCGAGTAATGTGAGCTTTCATTGTTTCTCAAACTCGGGGTGATTCAATTTAACCGCACTGACAACTACACGTGTACCCGCGGCAGCCGGATGTCAAATCGCGAAATCCCCCGGGTCGACGGTCCTCCGACGTAAACGCCTATCTCAATTCCCGCGTGAACTCCGCACTCCGTATAAATCCATGCTCGCCAGGGCTCATGTGTAAATAGAGATACGTCCTTATGTCAAAGGAGCGACGAAGTGGAGCTCAGGGGAGTCGGCAAGCACGATTAGGCAACGTTGGAGACGGGTGGGAGCCCCGCCCTCTTCTGTGCTGAGCAAGAACCACGTAACTGCAATGGTATCCTTATGTGAGGTTGCGTTGTTTTTGATGAGCATGGTAACGTTCGTGCCCGGCACGCAATCGGAGCCGCACGCGAAAACTCGCCTACTCGACTCGGTCCAACTACTCGCCAATCTTGATGTTATAAATTGTGTCGCAGTGTAACTCCCATGCTGGCTGATTATTGAAGTCGATAGACATAAGGAAAAAGGGGGAATGGAGCGATCCTATTGGTGGGAGCGGGTGTTTGTAATGGCCAAAGGAGTGAAGTACGGTAAAGCATAAACACGGTGACTTCATTCCACATTTTAAATTTTTCTTCCGCATGATTTTCCGCATTTCTCCCTACACTGAAGAGAAATATGCACTCACGCTGCCGTGCTAAGGAAGAACGCCGTATGAGCATTCAAGAGTTTGCCAAATTTCCTTTGATAAAATGTTTATTTTTTAGGAAAGTTATGAATATTTTTCCTTTGTATTGTTGCGGGGAGGTCAGGAAAATGACACAGACCACAAATCACTCTCGAATAACATATCGACGGTGCAAGTCGGCAATCACATAACTCGTTTGCGGTGTCTGAAAATCTCCGCAACTATGTTATTTTTTTAAAGGAGAACAAATAAACATGATTCCTTGAAGTTTTTGCAGAATTTTCCTCGCACATAGAAGAAAAATCACGGCAGTTTTAAAGAATTACCGTTGAGTAGTTTTGCGTTTAAAAAATAAAGTATGACAGGAAGTCTGCGACGTCGCAAACCGAGTTATGTGATTGCCGACTTTCACCGTCGATATAATGATCACAATAAAATCTTACATTAACAAAACACTCTGAAAACTGACAATACTATAACTTGACGGGCCTCTCACGGGGGGACTGACCGGACCATCCGGGAATCTATTCCTCGCGACTGATCTCGCCCATGCGATCACCGAATCTTTTTATGTCAAAACATGTGCGCTTCCGCGACACTGAAGCTTCACGTTTAGACATAAACAAGCGCCAACTTCCGACGGACCTATCTCTATCGCTGGCCATGGAAATCCGTGAATTCTCACGAAAAGCCATGACGCAAAGCACGCCTCATCTATGGAGCCGAATGTGGGGAACTTAAGCCTGTAAAGACTTAAGCGTTCCCACAACAATATTTTCAGAATCTTTAGGTAAAATTGGGAACTGAGTCATCTGAAAAATTGGGAAGAAAATATTCATACATTTACTAGGAAATGCTCATTTTATCAAAGGGAAGTTGGCAACGCCTGAAGGTTCATACTGCGTTTTTCCGTAGCACGGCAGCACGCTTCGTAAAGTATGGTTGGGAACCGCATACAGACTGTCAAAAATTTGATGCCGACCTAAGAATAGAGATAGAGTCCATTTTAGTATGGGCAAATATCACATACGAATGATATGGACTCCGAGTTCATACCGTATGGACCCTGCGTCCATACCGTATGAACAGTAAGTTCATACACCTAATTTTCCATACACGACATGTTTAATTGTTGACGGCACATCTCTGCTCTAGTCGTGGAAGCCTGACCGTATGTTCGAGCAGTTCATACCTTAGATATTCCAAGCAGTATGGACTCTCACCTTTTAACCACTTTTTTCAGTGTAGTACAAGAAAATACAATTGCCACAGTTTATTTTTTTTTTCATCCTGAGCTCCTGATAGTATGACGGAGTCGACTTAAAACAATGCACTATGAATATTTGTTGTTTTTTTTGTAAAACAGCATTTTGTCAGGGAAAAAGTGAAAAGTGTTGAATAGAGATATGGTGTTTTTGCTTTGGACGGCCGTGTAGTTAGACAAACGGCGAACGGAAAGATGCTAAGTTGATAGCAACTCTGACATGCAACTGTTCTCGTTCGAGGGATGGCCGTGTTGCACCCGTCTACATTGAAGGCGTTTAAGGTTTCCTCAAGCTGAACGACGCGTGGTGACGGTCACCGTTTTTCAAAGCTCGATTAGACGTCCCTTAGTGTGAGCTTTACACTACTAATCATTGAATATTCGCGCTTGTTTATCTGTTAATTCGGTGATCTGGCGCAACTTTTTCACCGCTGAAACGCGGCTTCTCCAGAAACGACACGGTCGAAACCGATTTTTTAAAAAAACATTAACCACTCTAGACAAGGTACGAATTTACGCATTCTAAACATGACACTTGACCAAACTTTCACTCAGAACACGATTCGCGACACAAAAATTACTGAAACTAACTCCTAACGAAGATATTAACGTTTTTATTTTACACTGGTTACGGGAAATTTGAACTGCCCGCCCACAAGAAACCCAAAGCTCTACGTGAGTCAAGTCGCGCTTTACAACGGTTTCGGCAAGCTTCTCAACCGAGCAATGTTCATTTCTCACCCTGTGTTGTTCAAACTATAAAAAATTCGCTGTAGCTGAGCCAAAACGTCTAGATTGAGGTCGCCAGATTTTTATATCGCAGAGACTGTCATGGTCTCGTTTAGCGCGCGATGTGACTCACGTAGAGCATTGATTTTTCATGAGCGGGAGGTTTGAAATCACGCATCTTGAAACATTGAATATCATCGTTAGGCGTTGATTCCAGTGATTTTTGCTACGCGCATCGAGTTCAACGTAAAATTTTGGTAAAGTCTGAAATTAAGTTGGTAAAGTCTGATAAGTCTGAAAAATTTTATCTGAATGCTTAAATTTGTAACTTGTCTAGTGGTCCATTGAAAATATATGTATTTTTTATAATTTTGTTCGCAATCGGATGACGAAAAACGATAGTAATTAGCCAAGCTCGTGCTTTCTGGTTACTAACAGGGTATGAAATGGCATTTTTCAGTCTTTTTTTAGTGGTTCCGATTACTTATTATTTTCGTTATCTGGAGCGGCCCTCCGCCACATTACACCGAACGTTGGATGACTTACCGTGTTTAAAAATCCTCCACTTTTTTCAAAATTATCCATAATCATCATTCTTTTGAAAAACAATGAAATGCTGCACCAGCAATTAATTTTGCGATGGCAAAGAGATGAAGAGTACGATCAAGAGATGAAAGCATTCCATACGTAAAAACATGTAAAATATTCATTACGCGAAACATTCTGCTACCTTGCGTGGTGACGCATAAAAACACAAATCAAAAAGTCCAAAAGCAAAAGTGTAGGAGTTAGTCCTTGTCTATTTTCACTTGTTCCCTGCATCACTTCCGGGTCGCTCCACGCTTTTGCAATTTAAATACATAATAGACAGTTATTTATTTACGTGAAACCTGCGCTGTCCGTCAAAGGATAATCTGAAAAATGTGTTGAACGTTTTGCGTCCTCTTAGCTCTTAATTTTTTCGTGTAATTGGAAAAGCCAAACGCAGAAGAACTTTTTTCTTGCCAGTTCTATTCCGCGTTGTTTAATCGCTCCAGAGTTTTTATCTCACAATTCAGTTCATGCTTTTACTTGCAATGGAATCTACGAATATCAACATTCAACATACCGTTCTAGTCTATAGATTGTATTTTGAAGGAGCTTTTTCCGATTGTTGGCCTACGTTCATGATGACAAATAATAGATGAATCGTCAGGAGAAGAATATACTCATATTACTTCCCTCTACTTTGCCCATAAGTGATTTGTGCGTTCCTTTTTGTATTCTGTAACATTTCTACGTCTTGTTCACGCACTAAGAGTTATACAACTTCGAATTTCACGTATCAGAAACGTGAAAATTCAGTGTTTTTTACAAACTGTAAATGGGTAAACTGTATTCATTACGCAGAAAAAAAGAGCATGGGGTTGTTGGGTGATAATTAACCATGGTTGTGCCCCAATAAATTAGGTTACTAAACCAATTATTGCCGTATTAACCCAACTTGAGTTGCGGTACTACCACAATTAATTGGAAATGTCCATATCATCCAACAAATTGGGGTAGTGCCACGATTCTAAAGGATAACCGTATTTTTTCCGTGTAGATTTTACATTTCAGATGCATCTCAATGGGTGATATGGACTTCATTTTGCAATTGGACTGCATTTTGCAATTAGGAAGTATAAATTCCGGTCCGGTTTAAAAACAACGTATGTGCCATTAGTTTACCTATGCACATAAGCGTTTTTTCAGATGAGCCAGAATTTAAAGTTCCAAACTGCAAAATGCTGTCCAATTAGGAACTACAATCTGGCTCATCCGTAAAACTTTTGTACCTATGGAAACTTATGTCATATACGTTTTTCCTTAACCGGAGCCACACTGGAAAAAAAAGAATCTTATTTGCCGCCAAGAAGTATTTCTTCTTAAATCAAAAATTTTTCTGGTTAATATAAGCTACTTTCTTGCTTAACCCAAGCATTATTTTTCTTGTATCAAGAAAAAGTCAGCTTAAAGCAAGAAAAAAAATTTTCTTGATGGCAAATTCAAGAATCATCATGCTTGATCCAAGCTACTTTTTTTCAGTGCAGGTATTGCAAAATGCTGTCCATTTGGTATTGAGACACGATCTCCTCCAGCAATTTTTGTCTCCTTTTTGCGATCTCATATTGCGTTGTTAACATAACCCATTTCCGTCAAAGTAAAAAATGTAACCTTTCTATCATAGCTCCGTAAAATAACCCTGCGAGGAGTTGGCACCATCCTCGGAGTCCCCTTTTAAATATGCATGATGCGCCGGGCGGAGGTAGAAGCTTCGCGCCGAAGCTATTTTTAAACCTGCTCGGTGGCATACTTCCGCCGTAATTTTCCTACCGATCCTGGGAAACTTGATGAGTGCAAGCACATACGAACAAGATTAAAATAACAACTTTAAAACGCCTCGGCGACTGCTTATCCCTGATTAATTACCGAGTTTCGCCGGCCAGTTTGAAGATATATTTTACTTAAAATAATGACATTAGTTGCAAATTCTTTTTCAGACCACGCTAATTCGAGTATCAGAGCTTAGCGAATGATAAGAAGCGTTAGTCTCGCACGCGAGACACGTACAGTAGGGTGTCCCTTATTTTTGAAATTTGAGAAAATTTAAGCTCCTCGGGTCTCAAAACGTGCTATGAGGTGTAACATAAATGAGGAATGTTTTTGCAAACAAATTTTAAATTTTTATTATGTAGCAGTCTTTCGAGCGCCCTGGGCGCTCATGTAAAAATTGGTAATTTGGTAAAATTAGTGTCGTTTCCTTACGGATATCATCAAATTGCGGCCCTTAAGGGCAAAAATTTTGTCCGTTTGGCCGTATCTGTATCACAGAGAGAAAACTTCACAAAAAATTGAGTGACTACTACTATAATTGAGGGGCTTGGAGGACAAGGCGCATTAGTGCAGTTTTTGTTTTTTGAGAAATACGTTTTTAAGGTTTCGAACTTACATGGATCCTTATGGCGGAAAGAAAGTTCAAACTGACTTTTTAATGCTTCAAAATGGAATTCGGTAGCGAATTTTTCACAGAATATCCCTTTAGACTAGTTGTATTCATTAATATCTCAATTTTTTTTCAAAAACTGAACTTATGCGCCTTGTCCCCTAAGCCCCTCAATTTTAGTCTCATCGCTGCGTTCAGTTATTTTTAAAACAATGTACGCTTTTCTAAGATTCTCGAACACCTGTGCGGGAAATTGACCGGATTATGCCACTTTCCCCGGGTGGAACGAGGTTCTCGTCGACTTTACCTCCAGTATTTCAGCCAATCTGCGGAGCGAAGGATGACCGGATCCTAGGGTACCCCGCATATTTTAGCGAGGTTTACGGAAGTACCCTTATGTCGGGCGCGCGGGGCTCAACCTCAAAAGGTGTCCCCGAGCCCGAAAGTGGATTTAACACTCGGCCGATGTAAATTACGTCCTTTTCGCGAAACGTCACAGAGGATTACACGCTTAAACAATTATTAATTGCGGTCCGCCCATTCACGATCATTATGAAGCGCCCGGGTAATTGAATCGCCGCAAAATAGGAGGCAACTCTGTAAATTGGAGTTAATTCTCTTCGCCTCGCGGCTGTCCTCCCGTTTACAAATTTAATTATCACGCCGGAGAATTTCGTAAGGATCGCGCAAAGGACGTGGACGCGGGAAAAAGGCGGAATTAATTTAATTCTCGGGCGACCTCAAATCTTGGCCAGCACGTTCGCAGCGGTGTCACTTGATTTTGACTAATTACACCGGGCCGGACTCGGCTGACCCCGAAGCCCCCGGCTCGGACGGGTGCCTCTGTAATTTGACCCTTTAGCTCCGAAATTACCGCTCTCCTCGTATTTGATAATTAGGGTCGTATTCATAGTCGCTCCCGCGCCCTTAAGCCAGGTCCATATGCTTGATAGTGAAAACACTTTTTCGCCGAGACTGCGCCAGATATGTATACGTCGCAGGCAATGTCAAATCAGGCGTTTAATTAAATGCCTAGATAGATAGCCCGACGGTTTACAAAATGTTGTAAATCTACGGCGAAAATCTCTCGAGTTTTCGATATTTTCGGGGACATAATTCATTGAATCCACGAGCGCTTTTTATATCATCTGCAAATGCCTGTGAATGTTAAAAAGCTGTATTTTATGATCTGCTGAAAATTTCAAGTTACTCTTTCGTTCAAGAGCTAAGAATCGTTTAAACCACGATTTTGAAATGCATATCTGTACAGAGAATTTTTTCTTAAAGGAGCACTGAATTATCTTGTCTATAAACTTAGGAAAAGAATCAGAATTTCAATCCAAGTGAGAATATTTGACTAATTGCCCAGACATTTTGCAAAATGCCTGATTCGACTATTTACCAGCGACATATGAATATCAAAATTTCAACGAGGCTCATTTGCTCAAATCATTATTCTTTTAAAGTATTTTGTAATAATAATATGTGTGAGTCTCGTTAAAGCGTTGTTATTTAACTTTGATACTTACTGTTAGAAATTCGCACCTTGTCTAATGGTTCATTATTTTAATACGATGAAAATTCAATGATTTCCATTTGGCAACGCCGCAGCGAGACTTTTGTTTTAGAGCGTCGAAGCGGTGCAAATTTGCGGGGCACGGGTACGGGTACGCTGCTGGGAATTGAGACTTCACAAATGAATGATGGCATTTAAAAACAGCACGACCCTGCCCCCCCCCCTCCCACCTCGTCCAGCCCTGCCCCGCCCCTCCGTCTCGCACCTATGCTGAGGTAAGCACGGATCCCCTAGTCCCTTCCCGCCGGATTGGCGGATAGAGGGTCGACCCAGATTTTTGACACCCTCGACCCTGTTCCGAGCTTTTGCCGCCTTTTTCAACGCGCTCCTACTACCACAGATCGCGTAAGGATAAACTTTTCATAGCGGCCCGCCCCTTTTGAAAATCATTCCTGACCGATGCATACCCCGCGGTTAAAGCAGAAGTATTTCCTTGTATTGCGTAAACGATCAACCAGTTCTGCATAAAGGACGGAGAATTTGCATGCAAATTTTTTATTTTTTCATCTGAAAGTGCTGAAAGAGCTCACACAGTATTTTTCATAATTTTTTTCTAATATGGGATATAGTGTGAAAACAGATTTAAAAGTGAGAAAATGCACCGCCTAGTCTGTCTGACCGATGCACACCCCCACGGTTAAAGCAGAAATACTTACTTGTATTGCGTCAACGATCAACCAGTTCTGCATATAGGATGAAGAATTTGCGTGCAAATTTTTTTATTTTTTCATCTGAAAGTGCTTAAAGAGCTGATTTCACAGTATTTTTCATAATTTTTTTTTCTAATATGGGAAATAGTGTAAAAACAGATTTAAAAGTGAGAAAATGCTCCGCCTAGTGACGTCATCTGTCCGCATTTCCTATTTAAACGCACATATTTAAGCAGATTAGATCATTTTGTCATATCTTCTCCAATTATTTTTCACTTCATGAACCAATCGTATCCTCGTGTTCAGTTCACTCAATCGTTACCACTGAAAAACGAAATTCATCAAATTTCAGACACCTGCAAATTCTCCATCGCCGCCTCGGAAAAAAAGTCGGATAATCTGGAATAATTAAGAAATGGAAGTTCTATCGAAAAGATTGCAAACAGGGTAAACCCAAGGTAATAAATCAATGAATAAGCGCGGAACGTGCACTGGCCCCTACAAACCTAACAGGATACTTCTTGCATTGCGCAATGCTTGAGGTATCCACTTAGGTTTGATGGCGCCAATGCGCTTCGAGCCGCCTCGGTGAAACCCAGTTACCTCAAAATTCTGCAACTTAGGCACATTTGAACCAGACCGCATTTTGCGGAAAGGAACCAAGCCATATGAGCGATTGCCAAATTTAACCGGGCAGTTTAATTATTCACAAGAGAACGTTTGTGCGGATCCCTTTGAAAATTTTAAGGATTTTGCTTCGCGATCTGCAGAAAATTCCCTTTTTGCACAAAAATCCGCACAACCGTTTTCATGTAAAAAATTAAATTTCCCAATTAAATTTGGCAGTAGCAGATGTGGCTCGGTTCCTTTCTGCTGAACGCGGAACAACTGATCTAAAAATTTCATAACTGTCTTACAGCGCTACCTATCCAGAAATGTACACGAATCCGTCGATACGGTTGCTCGTTTTTAGCCAATTTATGCCGTATTGTAACGTTATTGACGATGTTCGTATGACTTCTCAATAATAGAACATGAAAAACAGGAATTTCTCATGGAAACACTCAGTTAATTGGTACTACATGTCTCATACTTGGACTGAGGTGGCTTTAGTACAGATAAAGCTTTGATTTTAGCTTCATAGTTCTTGTGCAAGAGATCTCCAATCCTCTACAAATTTCTTTGATAAAACTCATCCAATAAGTCAAACTTCACTTTGAAGTAAATGGAATGAACTTATCGAGTTACGATCCTCACTCTTTGGTGTAGGCTTGAAACTAGATACAGATAAAAATCTTCGGTCATTTTTCATGTGTTCAAGTAATAATGCCAGTAACATACATCCTCGAAGTCCTATTTTGTGAAGGGTCTCTCGAACCTTTTGTTCCTCATCTTAATCCGTGCCAAGGTGTTTTGGCACAATGTTATACTGCCGTCCTAAGGAAGAAGGCTGTATGAACATTCGAGAGTTGCCAAATTTCCTTCGATGAAATGTTTCTCTTTGAGGAAAGTTATGAACATTTTTCTCTATAATTTTCAGAATCTTCAGGTGAGATTGCGAACAAAATTGTTCAAAAGATTTGGAGGGAAAAATTTATAAGTTTACCAGAAAATTCGTGTTTTATTAAAGAAAATTTGGCAACGCCTGAAGGCTCATAGGGCATTCTTCCTTAACGCGGCAGCAGTGCGATCAGCCTACGATTACGAGCATTCCCAGCTTTCAGTATGGAAAAAAACTTTGTCTGTGTCGAGTAAAGAAAATTAAGAAACAGAATGGAATTTTGATTTCTATCAAATGAAAAAGTGTCCATGCAATGTTGAAAATGTGAAAACCATTGACTTCCACCTCCACCTGTTCACAAAATCCCAGCCACATTTTATTCAAATATGACCTCATTACATGTTTCTGGGTTTCTATCATTGAGGATTTGTGATTTGATGCCAAACAAATTACAATCTAGTGATCGTTTTTTCCGGTTTTTCGAAGACTAGCTTCCCTAAAAAGCCATGAATCGCGAGGCGCCCTTTGAACTCGGGCACCCCCCAACCCTCACGCGTAAGTTTTTTGAAGTTAGTTCCGCTCTGATATTTTGACCCGATTCAAACTGAGAAAACGCCTCTTGAATAACAACGAATATACCTCCGGACATTGTTGCCGCATCTGATCTCCCGAAAAAAGTCTGTAATCGATACATTAAAAAATGAACTACACATGAACCGCAATAGCATGTTTTTTTGAGACATTTGATTGTCGTAATGTCTTCAATATTGACTTTCAAATGGACGTATTTCTACCAAACAGACCTATGTGGAGGTGAGAAATATGGGGTTTGCTCGTCGAAGCTGCATAAGAAGCAATGTAAAAGTGGGCGTGGTTCCTTTTGAAGAATTGGAAAAGCGGGATATTGCATTCTATCAAACAGACCTATGTGCAACTGAATGCGGAATTCATGAGCCGCGGGCATGGCAAGAGAGCCTTGTGGACAGGGCTCATGAGTTAAAGAGTCCCTCCAACGACCTGTTCGTTGTGCCGGCGATCGATCATTGCCGCTGACGTCACTGGCGCTTTATTATTCTCATGCACTCTTACGGCCAGAGAACTAACGAGCACACCCCACATTTCTCACCTCCACATAGGTCTGTTTGGTAGAAATACGTCCAAATAATCTCCAGCCGCACAATAATTAGAAGTATTTCTGTGTGAAAATCCTTCACCAGAGCTACCTATTTCTCTTAAACGAGGGAAAAGAATGTCATACTTTTAACAGAAGTGTTCGTGCATCCGGAGATCGGGAAACGATATCATCAAGCGAATTCACACGGTTTTTAAACCGTATAAAAATAATAATGAAAAAAAATGTAATTAAAAAGTATAAGATGGCCGAAGATTGAGAGACCCAGTAAATACTTTTTAAACTCATTAAAAAGTCAAAGTTTCAAGATCCCTGACTTCTCGACTTGAGATCATCTTGAAAATACCAAAAATATGCAGAGTTCAATGTACTTAATTAAGATAATTTATAGAGATGATTTCAAGTCGAAGAAATGTCAAGGATCTCATCGAATGTCGACCTGGGTCGAAGTAGAGTTCAGATCTAGCTACCTAAGTGTTTTTTGTTTATTCATTCTTTAAAATGAACCTACAGCGGAAATAAACAAATATCGACATATCGACTAGTGGCGTGGCGTGATTGATCGATTATCGATATTCCTCCATTTAAACGTCTAGTAAAAGATCGATTATTAAGGTGTTCACTGCGAACACCCTATGTATCGATCCTTTTCCATAGGTCTGAATGACACATCAATCGATGTATCGCAAAGCACGCCACGCCACTGATATCGACGGTGACACTAAACCCGCACGTATCTCGGTTTGCGATACATCAGATTTCCTGTCATATTTTATCTTTGCAATGGAGAACTATTTTGCGTCAATTCTTGAAAACTGCCTTGATTTTCCACCTCTGTGGGAAGCAAAGCCTGGCAAAAATGATGTTGATCTGTTCACCCCTACAAAAATAAAATTTGAGCAGAGATTTTCAAAAACCGTAAACGAGATTTGCACTGAAAAAAAAAAAAAAAACACATTGAATGAAACTCAAAAATAAATTTCGCACACTGGAAAAAAATACATTGGATCTAGAGTCCAGACTATTAAAAACATCGACAAGAAAATATACTTTTTATTCAATCGGATTTTTGCTTAAATCAAGAACCAAGCCTCTTAATTTGAGCGGATTTTCTTTTGATTTAAGCTTAAATCTGATTGAATCAAGAGTATTTTTTCTTATCAATGTTTTCAAGAGTCTGGATTCTAGATCCAATGTGTTTTTTTTCCCAGTGCGTGGTTTGGAAGTTTCTCCTTCGATGTCGAACATATTTCACGGAGGTACTGGTTTCAAGTCAAGTGTTTGACCAACTGCCTCCATCAACTCCGAACTCAGCCGGCCTACGACTTTTAACCTAAATTCCTCCACTAAAAGTTTACGTTCTTCAGAAAGGCCCGATGTAGATATGATTGGTTTGGGTAACGCTATCCAGTTTGACAACCCGGTGTCTAAAAAAGTGGAAAGTACGGAAAAGAAGGGGCGAAACTTTGGCCGAGATCAGAGGATGCTCTGGGACAAAGTTAAATTGTCGGGTCTCTCGCCCTCCCTCGGAGACAAAGTTGCCAGATTGTCTGAACCCCTGGATACTTTACATTTAGTTAAATGCGGAAATCTGCTGCATTCAGCACAATCTGGCAACAATGCTCGGAGCCCATCCGTTTTACGGAAGAGAACCGTAGGCTCATTCCGAGGTTGAGCCCCGAGACCTGTGATAGCGTGTACTAACCGTGGCTCACACGCAAATCCACTTACGGTTTTTTTCCGTAACCTGGCAGCGTTGGAGGGTCGCCGTGTATTTTAAATGATTACCTCTCCTCGCCACACTCGGGGACTCCGGGGGTTGTTTAACCCTGTTCACAAGACCGGGGACTCCACTTTAAAATGTTCTAAAAATAAACTCCCCCCTCCCTCCCCCTCCCTCGACCCCGGCAGCGTTCTGATGAGTAGTACGCGACAAACGTGACGTGGGAAATTCGAAAGGCTCGTGCCTCGTTCACGTGAAAGATGAAACGGCGGATAATTAATTCAGTGACTTTAAGTGTCAGACTCGGGAATGGAGCCTGGCTTCATAAACAATCGCTCTTCCGATGCCGAGCTTTTTCAGAACCGTTGCCCTCACAAAGCGTATCGCTCACATGGAGTGTGTCTTCGCTCTGACGCGTGTTTCTCTGCGTCAGAGAATTTGCATGCGTGCGTACAGTGAGATTCTTCTTTTTTAAAAATATATAAATAAGATAATATACTTTAATTTCGAAACAACACTGGAAAAAAAAACACGTTGGATCTAGACTCCAGACTCTTGAAAACATTGACAAGAAAAAATACTCTTGATTTAATCAGATTTAAGCTTAAATCAAAAGGAAATCCGCTCAAATTAAGAGGCTGGGTTCTTGATTTAAGCTTAAATCTGATTGAATCAAGAGTAGTTTTTCTTGTCGATGTTTTTAAGAGTCTGGAATCTAGATCCAATGTGTTTTTTTCTCCAGTGAATATGCATTGAACATGAAATTGTAGAATAAACGATTAATAACTAGCAACTACTTTATGATTAAGGTATCAATCTATAGAGAAGCCAAATGATTTGTTACAATGACGGTTTTGACATTAAATATAAGAGTAAAAATGGTTGTACAGTTTACTGTACAGGTTCTACTGGTTAGGAAAAAACTTAAATAAGTAAACATAACTTTTTATTAGAATATAGGAGGTGGGAAAAACTTGCGAAAAGAAACCCAGACTACCAGAAATTAGCGTTTTTTAAATATTGAGCCGAAGAAATTATCGTGGTAGTTGCAGCCGATAAAGGATCTACGTGATGGATGCCTAAAGATTGTTTTCTAATTAGCTCAGAAGACAAATTCCATCTAGAGAACCTGTTAAAAAATTATCTTGGATCATGTAGATTCTCCTTAACTGAGTGCAGACTCAGAGCTACAGCATAATTATGCAGAAACTTCAACATATGATGACGGCGCTGAGATACAACTATTCGAGCATGATGGTTGTCCGTGATGCATCTGCAAAATTGAAGGCGCGATGGCGCGAGGCCTGAACTCGCAATGCTCTGTTCTATTCTGCCAATGAGGTATCTGTCGAATTCAGGAGGAAGGTTGCAAACGAGACCCGAACACGTCTCTACTATTCTTGGTTACACCCGATTTTTTTCTTCTTTTTTTCAAGTTGATGTCTGTTTCTTTCTTCACGATGTATTTGTATGCCTATGTCGAAAAATCGTATGTACCGGCCTCATACAACCCGCGGGGCACGTATTTCAAGCAAACCTTGGGCATCTAAGGGTTAAACAGCTCCTTTTCTTTGGAGCCCCTTCATGGTTTACATTGAAATTCAGGGACGTAAACGAAGCCTTTAAATAGCATCTTAAAGAAGAAACATTTTGCCAACCTTAAGTCTAATTCAGCTGAGCAACTTTGACAATGGATCCTTGCGAGGGATTACAAAGCTTTGCTACCACAAAAAGTACAAAATACGAAAGGAAATATTTTGCGACTTTTGCAAAATTTAAGGTAGGTCGTTACCTACCTCAAAGCTTGTGAAAATTATACAAAATTTTCCTCCGTATTTTCTACGTTTTGCAGTAGCAAATCACCATAATCCCTTACAAGGATCCATTTCTACATTTATACGGCTGAGTTTTACTCTAGAGTGACAATACTGTCTTTTCCATTATGCCACTCTGAGGGCTTCCTTAAACGTCCCTTAATCACAATGTAAACCATATGGAGCCCCCTAAGGGAAAGACTTACGTAAGGGGTAACTATGAATACGACCTTCAGCCTTTGTAAACATCTCGAGGCTCTCAGCTGATTTGAACAAAATTCAGCGCAAATAAATCACAAATAATCTACGTAAAAATGTATGTTTGGAGGTTTGGAAAAGCTAGAAAAAATCAGGAAAAAACATAGGAACGTCAGAGGATCCGGAAATTTCGGAGTCAGGCAAAATAATATAAAATCTGAGGAAGTTCGCGAAATTGAACATGGAGAAATTTTAGAAATCCCACAAAGCCTTCATGTTCTTCCTCAAAGGACGGTCCACTTCGTGTGCATTCCTTCCGAGAAAACTCCTTTCAACGTAGACTTTGTGATCGGAATATTGGGAACATGTGCTGCATCATGCCAAACGTCAAACACTGGCAACGACCAGAGTCCCTTTATACTGAGAGTCAAGACATAACCTCCGCTCATGGAGTCACGAACGGGAAGAAAGATTACACAAATTGACAGTTTTTCGTAATCTTTGATCGGCTAATTCTCAAATTCCTCTCTCCGTTCCTTCTCTCATTCCATTTGTTCCTTGTCGAACCCGTTATTCCCCGGTCCATTCTACATTATAATCTTTCTAATCGGTGAAAATGTAATCTTTATTCCCATTTGTGACACTGTGGAGGCCTAAAATACGGGAACCAATCAGAAATGGATTCACATTGTCTTGACTTTCAGTATAAAGGGACACTAGCAACGACCTATCCAAATCTGTCACCATTTTTAGGCTCTGAAGCAGCCTCCACGAGGCCAGGTGTCCTTTCTATCTCTATAAAAGCACTTGGGCTGTAACATTTATGTATGTCAGGCACGTTCTAAAATGTCTCGGTTTGGTGGGGTATCGGCATGTCGTTCGAAACACTTCGGATGATGATCATTTCGTCCTGCGACCGACTCGAACCGAAAACGAGTGAAATGAATCTTGGCAGGAGCAAGCTCGACTATGAGTTTTTTGGAGGAAAGGGGGGGGGTTGAAAAGGGGATGGAAGGGGGAGAGTCAATAATGCCGCTGAAGCCTACCACTCAGCGGGCATAAATTATTCCAGTGCAAAGAAAAGTTTGTCGTTCATGGGAAAATTACACACACGGGCGAAATTGAGTTTTTTATGGTTTCCTTTGTGCCCCCCTTCCTGTCCCCCCGGTGCCCCACCACTACTGTTGTGGACGAGAGCTCGTGTGTATGTGTTTCGTCGTATGACGTAATGTTCAGCATCCGCTTTTGTTGACTTTAAAAGATTGTTCTTACGTTTCGTTCCCCTCGGTTGACGGCGGGGAGCTCGCGCTACATGGTTGCCCACACTCCGTTCCTAATAATCAGGCTCCATTAAAAAAAGCGGACGAAAATAAAGCGAAAAAACAACTTTCACTGGAAAAAAAAAAACACATTGGATCTTGAGTCCAGACTCTTGAAAACATTGACAAGATTAAGGACTCTTGATTCAATCAGATTCAACGAAAGGAAATCCGCTCAAATTAAGACGCTTGGTTCTTGATGCAAGCTTAAATCTGATTGAATCAAGAGTATTTTTTCTTGTCGATGTCTTTAAGAGTCTGGACTCTAGATCCAATGTGTTTTTTTCCAGAGTTGAGTGTCTTGCTAAATGAGGGAAATAATGAACGTTTAGAAAAAAAAGTAAGACATTAGCCCAGTGGCGTGGCGTGAACAATCGATCATCGATATTTCCCCATTTCAAGCTATAGTAAAGAATCGATTATTAAGGTGTTCGTTACGAACACCCTGTCTATCTATTCTTTTCCATAGGTTTAAATGGTAGATCAATCGATATATCGCAAAGCACGCCGCGCCACTGCATTAGCCATTTTGAAAGAAACATGTTGCAGTCGCGATCTTCATGAAAAAATTAATTGCCCTCAAAGTTTGTGTGGTGTATTTTATGGTTATGGAACTTGCACGTTCTTGGCTTCAATTTGTACGAAATGGTGCAATTTCTAATCGCACTAGGTTTCAAACAAAAATTGGATTGACGATCATACATTATTCCTCCTAGTTTTCTGCCTTAAAATTTAAAACAGTAATTTCCTAAAATATTTTGTTTTCACCAAATGTGTAATCGTTCCGAAAGTTTTTTTTTATGTTATTTTATTTTAAATGTCTCAGAATTTCCGGGGCTGCGAATCTGACTCGCAACGAATATTCGAGAATTTGACCTGGAATTATGAAATTTGAGCCATGATAATTTCGTTTTAACATTTCAAATTTTGGGTCTTTGCTATTTCTCAGCGTTTTGTAGCCCCCTCTATCTGTACTTCAAAGTTTGCAAAAGCTTCATTTTCACAGGTCTTAAGAAATTTCATTCCATAAAATTTCAAAACATTTTGCATCTCGCATACTACAGTGAATACTAATAGTCTCTTCCCCTATTGAATAATATACAATTTTTTGGGTAAAGCGTTACCTAAACGTCTGAGGTGCGCAGCGCTTCGAGGGGTTGGACCGCCAAGCGGCCAAATACGCACCCCCAGTTTGAGATAAAATCGAGTCAACTTTGGCTCCACCTCCGACTCGAAATTGACTAAATTTCTATCAATTTGCCTTTAATGAACTCCAAAATGACACCAAATCACTTCAATTACCTCCCAATTTGAGTCTCATTTGACTCGATTAACGAGTCAACCGACGCTACTGATCTACACTGTTAAAAATCGAAGACTGAAAGTCGGTGCCGGAAACAGCGCTCGGATGTTGATAATGCGAAGCGAAATAAGCACCATAAAAGCGTTATGACATTTTGCACACGGAGTATATTCCGCTCCGCAGTAGTGTATATCATTCCGTAAGGAGACTAGATTTCGCTCCGCATTTATATCACTCGGGTCTTTTGGGCGCTACTTGCACCCCGCGGCACAGAATTTCACTCCAAAATTTTTAAAAATTTATAAAATGGGGACAGAACCTTGTTCTTTTAAACAGTGCACCTAAAACTCAAAGACAGCTGTAAGGAGACTTTTGAAAGGCCTAATACCAAAAATCTGACAACGTTGACTCGGGATTTTGAAATCGAGGATTCATAATAAATCACGATAAAAAGAAACAAACGGTGCCAGCGGCAAGAGTCGAATGTGTCAACCGACACCGTATAGAGAGATACGCGGTGCCGCCCGCGAGGGATGCTACATAATATATTTTATCGATGATTTCGGCAACCACGAATTCGCTTCGCATTGAGCTCGCATGAAGATTGATTTTGGTCTCTGCTCTCGGGGACAGGTTAAATTGAGATCATTCTCTATCAGTTCCCTTCTCATTTTGTTCCTCGCCTCATTCCTAGGCAAAAGAAAGGGACTTTCCATGAACCCCTTTTCCCGAGTCTGCACGCCTCACTCAGAACCGCGGACTCTAGTGGGTTATGTGACCCGCAGTTTTTAGCTCGTAAACATTTTAGGGTAGCTTTCGGTAGGTTTTCTCAGCAATTTTTAAACTTGGAATAAAATCACCATCATGGAAGAGCTATAATCTTATTTCAAAGAAGAATGATTAGTTTTAGGGCGTCGGAAACGACATAGTTGCATGACATTTTTACAAAACAGCTTGTCTGGTACGGGAATGAGCAAAGGATGCCAGATGATAGGTTGCCTAAGAAGGTTCTGGATCTGCCCCCCCCCCCCCCCCCTTGGCAGAAAACGTTGAGGACGCCCTGTCAAATCGTAGATTGAAGGAAGAAGGCAGGAAATGAGATGCGATGTGCCGGCGGAGCTCTGGCAAGATCGCTGTCAGTGGTGGTTGGGTGTCGCAGAGCGCACAGAAACGCTATAAGAGCGACTTATTAGTAGTAAAGTATGATTAGTTTTATTGTTTTTTTTCCTTCTTCTTTTTTTTTAGCTTCTTGTCCGTCAGGATGTTATAAAACTCAGAGGATTTAAAGGGTACATAGATACATTCGTGTTCTACTCTCTTCAACCCAAGTGGCATTTTTCAACGGGAAAATCGCTGTATTTTGGAATTAAATCGATTGGATCATCAACATCTGAGATTTATCCTCAGTCTTGTCGAAATTTAATCCCAATAATATCGAATTTTATAAGTCGAAATTTCATCTCAATTTATCACCATTTTTTGTTCGATAAAACTGCGATTAAATCGCAAGTTATCGCAATTTTTTATCCGATAATGTTGCAATAAATCGACGTCGATAAAATTGCGATACATTCTCCGATCCAATCGCTGCTACTCGGTAAACAGCTGTCTTGGCCGAAAAGTTAGAAAGGCTTTGATAATCGAAGTTGACAGGTTGAAACGAGACATATTTTTATCCTTAAAGACTTGACTATGAGAAGGAGAAGGGGACAAAATGCTCAGGATTTATTTTCATCCTCTTTTAATTTTTCATTTTTTCGTTTTGATTCCAGGATGCAGAAAACGACGAGAGGCACGTCACGTTAAAGAATGTCAATTTTTCCGCCTCGGGATTGTATTCTTGTGCGGTTTCGCTGGAATCGCCCATCTTCACCAAAGCGTCGAACGAGGCAGAACTTACTGTGATGCGTGAGTAAAACAAAATCTATGTATCAATCGTCTTTGCTTGACCTGTTAGTTGCATATAACTTCCTGAACTCCTAAGCTATAATAAAAAATTCGCATTTATTTTTTAAAAAAAAAATCATCATGCCAAAAAATGTACAGTTTTTTGCGACTCTCTGAAAGTTGTAAAATGTGTCTTTGTGCCATTTTGATCCCATCCGCTTCATTATCAATGCAGCGGTAAACACGGTGAGCACGCTCGTAGCTGAGATGGTTACGGAAGTTGAAGCGCCTTCAATCTTCTGCATATGCAATACGGACATCCAAAGGGCACGAATACTTGCGTCTAGGCGTTGAGTTATAACAAGAGAGGCAATGCCACGTCGAATCCGTCAATCGGAACATTGAAAACAATTTCTTCATTTTGTATTTGTGTCCGGTAATGAATAGATAATTATGTTTTAGTTCAAAACTGGAGCTTTGCAACTTCAAGGAGAATCCTCTTAATTTTCTGATGATTAAGTAAAGGCGATCGATTGTTAAGCTCGTCCAAATTTAATCATCCGATCAATTTTTAAAGGGCTCGTGGGTTTTTGAAAATATCTCAAAGAGCGGAGGATTCGGAGTTTGGCTCAAAAAAAATCACGATGTCAAAAAACATTTACAATTTTCGCGGTTTTCTGAAAGTTGGAATAAGTGACTTTGTGCCCTTTCATCCTACACGCTCCAATTTTTCGACCCTCTTGAGGAGCCGAATGGAGTCGACTGTGGTCAAGTGGTCACCACTCTGCGGCACAGAGGTCACGGTTGTTACCTCTAAAACACGAATAAAATAATTAATAGTCTTCTAATTTCGGAGAGTGCTCGTAACGAAACAAAAGGAGTCGGGTGAGCAACCTCAGGATTCACGGTCGTTCTGAACAGTACGTGGCATGTATTGCGATATATCGATTGATCTACCGTTTATACCCATAGAAAAGGATCGATAGACAGGGTATTTGCAACGACCACCTCATTAATCGATTCTTTATCACAGCTTCAAATGGGAAAATATCGATAAAAGATCGTTCACGCCTCGCCACTGAAGTCCAGCACGTAAGAAAATGCGATTTTTCCGGAAACCCGGCGCCGCTTTCTCATCAAGAGAGCTTTGCTCGGAGCTTGTTCCGATTTTTACGGGGCTTAATCACTTAACCACACAATCCCGGAGACAAGGCGCGGTCGGATTTGTCGGGCATGCCCTCAATTATAAGAAAAGTAGTGGTTTCGTGGCCCCTTTGTAGCTATTGGGCTGTGAATCAAGAGGGTGTTTAATCAATGCAAAAGCGGGCCCATCAGACCTACATTATTTAAAGCTTGGATAAACCAGTCGAATTGATACAGATTTTGGGCAAAGTATCGTAACGCGCTATCATTGAAATTGATAGACGCAGTCGTAAATGAAGGTGACAAAGAGAAAATGGAGCAATCCTACTGGTAGAAGCAGGTGATTACAGAAGAGGTAATAATAATAGACTCTCTTTCGGCAACCCACGAGGGACCCTTTGGACACTGGACAGTTCATGTTTTTCTCCCTCAGTTGAAAACAGTCACCCGTTTCAGCTAAAAGGATCATTCCATTTTCCCGCTGTCTTCTTTATCTATAGCTCTGTCTATCAATTTCAACTATCAGTCCATTTTCATGTAAGATTCGTTAAGTTTCATATCAGTACCCCAAAGCCAAGAGTTGCCTAATTCACATTTTAGGAAAAATCGAGTTTGTGGCGTTTTTAAAATCTCCATTAATGTGGTTCCGTGTGTGTGGAAGATTTGGTAGCCCTATGTCACGCCGGTTATGAGATACGGAGTTTCAAAAATTAAGATTTACATTGAAATCAATGGGTCTGACGCGCGGTTTTCCCCTGATAACTCGAAAAGACTTTAATTAAGGTTAATATGTTAATAAACTATGTGTATGTGGTGAGAAGTACAAGCAAAACAGTAATAATTTATTGAAATTCATTTTAAAGAAGCCCCCGAGTCTCTCACACAGTGGTTCGCTTTGAGAGTATCCATTTCCGGCGACATTTTCCCGAGACAAAAATTGTTGAATATTAATGAGATGCAAAGGTTGTCACCGCAAAATCGGGTTACGGCCCGAACTATACGCGTCCCGAAAACTTTGTCAGAAAGTTCGACATTTTCAAACAGCGTTGCGGTGCAGTTTTCACACACGAAAGCGGGTGCTGGCACACGCGCCACTGTGGCGTAAAGCAGAGAGGAAAATTTCAATTTCGGAAAGTTAATGCTCGTGACTTCGAATAATTGTGACAATTTCAAAGGAAAAACTTCAGCGCCTCTTATCGCGTGACTCAAACGTTTTTATTGCAATATCCGGGGACCATACTATCATCTTAATCGAAATTGAGTCATTCGTTTTTTCGGAATCTACACCTATTTGAAAACAATAATTTTTTGTCAAATTAAAATTATTATGAACTAAAAAAAATGGTAAAAGTAGATGAAGAGCGCGTTAACTTCAGCAACGGCGGAAGTGATTAGATTTTCCTTTTTGATTTCTTTGGATTAAATTTAACTTCAGAAATGAAGGACACACCACGTATAGTGACGTATCACTAGCGTCGTAAAACTTGCACAATGTGTCGCACTTGCCTCTGTGCTCTCTAAAGCACTTCAAAACTAGGGATCATGAACATCAATTTTTACACGGAAATTATTTTTTCCGAACTGATTGGAGGGAGGTTGTCTCTGAATTACTTGACACTCCAAAGGATGAGCGAAGGTTTTCAACGATGTTACTCGGAAAAAAAAAAGAATCTTGAATTTGCCGCCAAGAAGTATTTTTTCTTAAATCAAGAATTTTGCTGCTTAATATAAACCACTTTTATGCTTAATCCAAGCTTTACTTTCTTTTTATCAAGAAAAATTCAGCTTAAATCAAAATAAAAAAAATTCTTGGCGGCAGTTTTAAGAATCATCATGCCTCAGCCAAGCACATTTTTTTTTCAGTGTATATTTTATAAAAGGGTACGGTGGTCTTGAATTAAGTGTTTTGTTTTGTGCGACTTTAAAGGTGGTTCTTCAAATAGCTATCCTAATCTAATCAACAACTTTGAGGCTTTATCGTTTTAAATGGTCATGAATTGAGGAAGACACATCGCAGTCTTGCCGAAGAAAAATCGTTTAATCATAAATCCCTTCTTTACATAAAATAGCAAAAAAGGGGGCGTTTTCAAAATTCTTAATACACTTGCAGAATTTTCAAATACGCAGTGCGCCAAAGTAATAATTACAGCCCGCCCTCATAAGTCTTTCGTGTCCGTTGAAAAAAATATACACTTGCTATATTGTTGCCGAAGGGAGGAATTTCGCGCTTCAATTTCGTTCCTGCCTTCAGCGCTTCAACAAATCGGTAACCAAAGGTTCGAAATTTTAAAAAAACAGACTCCATCTCCCTGCAATAGGAGAGTTCTAATCTGATAAAAGGGACTTTGAGTGAGTATACGAGGAAAAGTCCATTGTTTCCCGGTTAATAAGTAGTATGATTTTCTCTAAGTTTTCGGAGAAGATCAAACTCACTGAAGTTGTTATATCTCTTTGCCAGTCGGACTTCAAAACTGACAATCGCAGGTTTCCTGATGCAATTTCCAAATCTTACTTCTAATACAAGCTACTTATTAATTTCGGCGAACTTCAGCTTAAGATTCCAAGCGTATTCTGCGAATGTCAAAATGATGTCGAATATAATCTGAATATTCACAGCACGTTCTGGGGCGGAGTCCGCGAGAAGTTAAATCGAACGAAACACCCCATTTTCAATGCGAGTGGTTGACATTAAGGCCAGAATAATTGGCTGAGGGCCACATTATTCATCGTCGTTCCTGAAACAGCTCCTTCTCTTAAGGAGGTCTTATATGGTACCCATTGTGATTAACGACGCCTCAAAAAATAGTAAATTTAAAATTTTTAAAATTGAAATATTCTAAAATGTTTACAAAACTCGAGTAAAGTTTAACGGTTAGAATTTATCCTTCAAAAGGGATTAATATGATTTTCCACCGAAAAAACGCAGTACTCAGAAAAAAATATATCGATGGTTTTGCAAATTTTGTGTCAAAGTCACAGAATCTTCTCTTTTGTACTATACAATTTTTGTGGTTGCAAATCGTTGAATTTTATTCTAGTCTCGTACAGATTGTCCTCTGCATGATGCTGCATTAAAGGTATTCTTAAACCTTCCCAACGTAAATCCTACAGGGCCTCCTTAAAGAATAAGTAATTAGAGAAGAACATCTAAAAACATGGCTCATAGGCAGTCGTTCCTTTAACAGCTCAGTGACGCCCTATGAACATTGTCATGAAGAAGACCTTTAAAATAGCATCATTAAAATGACAATATCTACGAACTTCTTTACAATTTAAAAGAAAATTTGGGAATAGTTCCTTGCGATGGATTACAAAGACTTTTCCCAATGCAAAAATGTAAAGTACAAAAGTAAATATATTACGAATTTTGACAATTTGAAGGTGAGTCGATCTTTCCTTGAAGTTTGTCAAAATTATATGAAGTTATTTATCGGGCGCTTCTGATTACCAGATCCGCCCTTTCCACCCTTTGGAACCCCCCGATGTAGCATGTACTAAAGTATTTAGCGTGTTACCTTATGGGAAATGACGCTATTCTGGTACAGGTGCCAAAATGTAAATATTTTTCATTTTTTTGAGACTGTAAAAACTGGTGACAAATGTTGAGTGTGATAAAAAATTTGTGCACAGACGTATCGCCCGGTTTTAGTTTATCCTCCGCGCCTTTTGTGGCGTCAAATGCAAATCATCGTCCTCCCTCTCAATTAGTTTTTTTTTTTCTTTTTTTCAAAATTACGCTGTAAATTTCACCCAAGGTTCGTAAAAGTTGTCCTGTTAATGATGTTGTTCGAAAAACCTACTTTGATCATAATGTGAGCCATATAGGACCTCCCTCACATCGGGTTTAAGAAGCGACTATAAATACAACCTTATGACTGGATATGGCCCCGAGCATATTCTCCTCCGATAACTTAGTCGGAGCTCTCGGTACAGAAACAAGCTCGTTTCATAATATTGTCAGCTCGTCACCCCTCTGACATAAGAGCTTATCTCAATTTCCTTTGAGCCCTGTTTCACGTATAATGCCATGCTTTCTGGGGCTCATGCGGACATCGAAACACGCCCTCGCGTCGGGGGAGCGACGAGTTCTATCATCTATAAGAGGATCTAACGACGCTCATGGAGAGCGCTGTCGTGTTAAACGAGAACGCCTTATGAGCCATCCAGCGTTGCCACATTTCCTCCGACAAATCAGGAATTTTCAGAATAATTTGTGAATATCTTCCTAGAGTTCCTTTATACTGAGAGTCAAGACAATGTGAATCCATTTCTGATTGGCTCCCGTATTTTAGGCCTTCACCGTGTCACAAACCGGAATAAAGATTACATTTTCACCGATTGCAAAGATTATAATCTGGAATGGACCAGGGAATTACGGGTTCGGCAAGGAACAAACGGAGTGAGAGAAGGAACGGAGAAAGGGATTTGAGAATAGGCCGATCAAAGATTACGAATAACGTTCAATTTGTGTAATCTTTATTCCCGTTTGTGACTCCATGAGGGGGTGTTGTCTTGACTCTCAGTAAGAAGGGACTCTAATTTTTCCTATCCGATTTTCCAGAGGAACTTGTTCGTGATTCGATCTAAGTTCTGAAAATGTCAAGGAAAAATATTCATAGCTTTCTTCGGAAATGGATATTTTTAGAGGAGATCAGCAACACGCGAATGCTTTTACGGCGTTATTGCTTAGGACGGCGGAGCGGGACGAACTGGAGATCAAAATCTCGGCCGTGAGGAGGTTGGCGAAAATTAATATGTACTTAAGCTTCTCGTTTTCACTTAATCGGATCCTCGATGCTCTCTATTTTCAAAGCGTATGCCTTCTAATAGACTCTATTTATTTGTCCTCCGTCGAGCGGGCTTTGATGTGTGTTCCGTTTATTCAGCCCCCCCCCCCCCCCCCCCCCCCCC
>NW_017547103.1:3077309-3275952 GCF_001854935.1 Bemisia tabaci | reverse complement strand
CCGAGCGAGGAAGAAAAAAACCCGCCATGTCTCCGTTCGAACGTAGGCAAGAGAGCCTCTGAGTCTTCCAAAGTTAAGCGCTGGGAATAAAATTAAATATTGCTTTTAAGTTATTAAAATCTTACTTTGAAATTGAAACACAAAACACCTTCCTTCATTCTTTTTCCTCTCCTTCTTTTTATTCTTTTATGCAGTCTTTTGTTTTCTTTTGTTTGCAGTCTTTTGGTTTCCATCGATAAATTGAACGTCATTACATTGTTCTAATGACAAAAAGGCTTCACTCAGTTTCACGTGAGGCCTAGAAGCGTAGTATTAAATTAACGCAATGGCTCCAAAGGCGAGGCGTAAACGGTCGATTGTCGATATTTCTCCATTTAAGGCTATGATGAAGAATCGATTATTCAGGTGTTCGTTGCGAACGCCCTGTTTATCGATCCGTTTCCATAGGTTTGAATGACAGAGCAATCGATACATCGCAAAGTACGCCACGTTCATCTTGGAGTTGCGTTGTTCTTTTTCCACCTTTAACTTAAAACAGAAGGAGTCAATCCACAAAGTGAATTTTAACAAAAAACATCGTACATTCCGTCATAATATTTGCACGCAAGCGTTTACATGATTTTTTCGTTGTTTTTTCCGAGCCTCTTTGAAAGATATAGCTGTTATACTGAATGATAGCTGATGTACTCACAGATGAAGAGGACGACGTGTGCGATTCTGTACGCGAGTCTCGTTTTGCTTCCACGGTAATGTGTAATCCGTTGTTCAAAGTGAGGATGGAGTTAAGTACTTTTGATTTAGGCAAGGAATGTGATTAAATAGAAACGCGAATTCTCAGTCACAGTGAGTGTGGGGATACCGCACTTACTCTCTCATCATTTCAGAACAGAACAAGCTCGCACCACCATTAATGTGATAAAATACCAGGATAGGGGTTTAAAGTAACTTCATGCGTTTTTTCGCTCGGAGACTGTCAATGGTAGGAAGTAAAGAAAGTAAGAAGATGGGAAAACCAATGATAAAACGAGGACACTCATTGCGTTTCTTTCGTGGCGTGTGGGAATATTTCTAAGACTGTCCCAAAGGCCGGAACTCAAAATCGAGGCATTGGTAGCTTTGCAAGGAGTGTTATTTTAAGGACGTCTCAGCACAGGAAAACTTACAAAAATATAAAACCAAATCGCATTTTCGACGGTTTACCTTCCGTAACTCCGAGCTTTACGGAAAAGATGTTTAAATTTTGGAGCCATCAAACTTAGGTCAAATTTAAATGTAACCTCACGCCCTCTATTAGCACATTGGTCTAAACCTCTCGCAAAGTCCCGATTTTTTTCTCTTTTTTTACAACGATACTCACAAATTTTTCCGTAGAAACTGTTGATTTCAATTTTGTAAACCTCATCTGAGGGTCTTGGAAAACCACGCAGATAAGTGCAGTTTTTGACAAAATTGAGCTGCATATGAACTCAACTAAAACTAGTTTACAACTATATTCTGTGAAAAATTCACAACTAAAATCCAACCTTAAAGCATCAAAAATCGAGTTTAAACTTCCTTTCTGCCATAAAGCTCCATGTAATTTTGAAACTTTAAACATGTATTTCTTGAAATAGCAAAATCTGCACTTATGCGCCTTGTCCTCCAAGCTCCTGAACTTTACTAAAAACTTAAAAATTGCCTCCACGCAACGAAACCGAGCTCCTTTCCCCGCCAGCAGTCGCATTTATTGGAGTTTTCAAGCCCCAACTAAGTCTTGTAGCTTAAATCACTGCGGCTCTGATAATTCAAGTAACTTCCGCGTTTTTAAGGTCAGTTTTTTAGCGCAACTTGGCTCCTCAGAGACATACAGCTTCTAGTGCATTAACGCCGTCATCCGTCCATTAGCACGTCAAGTGCTTCAAGCATTTCAGCTGATCTCAACCAAGCGTGAAGCTCTCGAAGCACTGAACAATTTCAGCCAGCGCAGCGTGAATATTTTTTAAAGCTGATTTTACATGCTTTGTTTCACCGTGACTTCTAACCCTCATCTTCATTTGAGCCTTTTTTCTGTATGCCCTCCGTTTCAATATTAATGGTACTTTTTACAGGGATTTTTTTCCCCTCATTCTCTGTTGAGGAAATTCATTAAAATTTAGGATGGACGAAGTAGATAACTGGCCGATAACATTTTGAGAGCATTAACCAGAATTAGCTTAGTTGCTTTTAACGTTGCTAGATCGTCCCTCATTACTTATTTTTGAACCGGTTGATTGAGCATCACTGTATCTCAAACTTTTGTTAGAATATTCGTCAAAATCAGCATTAAAGACCAAGAGAGTTTCAAGGCACATTGCTCTTTAGTCTCTCGTTCAATATTGACGGCCAAAGTTCGAAACCACTTATCACTGTTAGCGACGTCACAGACTTTGAGCCTCGCCTCGAGCGATGCCGATGTCAGGGAGTTTTCACCACAAAATATTTAACATCGATATTTTTTACCCCAAAACCCGTGTTTTCGCTGCCATGGACAATTATTAGAGTTTCCAATTGAAGCTGCAATTTTATCCTGCTGTTTCGCACATCGATGTCTAAAGTGCGAAACCACGTATTTCCGTTTGCGACGTTGCAGACTTTCTGTCATATATTATTTACTCTTTGAAAAACTGGTCACATCTTGATTCGCCGCCCTCCGCGCATAAGGACATAAATACCCTTCGAGATGAATCCTTTTGTCCATATCATTCAATGCTTTCTCTGGCTCATCTCTAAGTGTAGTAACGCCCTTACGTCAGCCGAACGACGAATTTATTGAGAACTTCCTTGATTTTTCTTCTCTATCAGCAGAATATTCCGTGTAATTTTACGCCATAAAGGTGGCTTGTTTCTCTTCGGAAAAGTTAAATAGGAGCAGAGGTTTTGAAACTTCGCAATAGAGTTACGCGGTTTTGTGCTTTAGCCATCATGAAGAAAGAAAAATGTGTAACGTCCGTTGCAATCACGCTTATACTCGTAGTTAGTGCCGTTCTTTTAACCATCAAAGTTACACGAATGTAACATTTTCGGTCGTTGTAGCTGTTAGTCGTACAGATATCTCTTTTGGTCTCAAAATGAAAGTAAACTAAACATGTTGCTTGTAATGGGTGGGACACTTTTAAGTTCAGAATTCCCCTCCTGGCTATTTTATCAGGCCTTTTCAATGGCCGGAAAGAATACGGCCGTCAAAAAGAATTAAAGTAGACCAGAACGTTGCACTAGCACGCAATAGACAGAAGAAGCGCGTTTTCTGGACAAGGTACTACGTCTCTTCCCTGACAAAGAGGCGTAACTCAATTTCCATGTGAGCCCAAAAAAGCATGGATATATTTGTAAAACGAGGCTCATGTGGGAATTGAGTTACGCCCTCACGTCAGAGAAACGACCGCACGAGTAAAGTACAAACTCATACGGAAGAAGCACCTTAGTTCATGGGGAACAATTTTTTGGGGAGTTCCGCATACGGTTCGCACATACTTCCGTCAGGTGAATTTAAAATCCCGCTTTTCCATTTCACCAAAAGGAATCACGCTCACTTTTACATTATTTTATATCTAGCTCACCTCGAGCACACCCCATCCTCCTCACTCGCACATAGTTCTGTTTTGTAGAACTACTTCCAATTATGGGATCAATTGATCCCTTAGTTGGTGGATCAAAACTAGTGAAAAATACTTAAGTATTTAATGATTAATATATATTATTCTACCTCTCCTTCTCTATTGCTAATGATTAATATCTTTTTTTTACGTATAGATTTAATATATTTAAGTGCTGTTTTATGTCAGCACTTAAATATTAATAACTATATTACTTTATGTATATATTATTCTACCTCTCCTTCTCTATTGCTATAGAAATATTGATTATGGGATTTATTTGATATTTATTGTAATCATTAAATACTTAAGTATTTTTCACTAGTTTTGATCCATCGCCTTACACAAATGTCAAGAAAAACTATGATTTTGTTGAAAACTTGGGGAGCTGTAGTTCTAACCGGAACGGACCACTAGACAAGGTACGAATTTAAGCAATCTGATACAAGTTCCTTAACCAGAATTCACGTAAAACACGATTCGCACAACGAAAATTAACGAAGATATTAACGTTTTTATTTCACATATTGGTTACGAGGAATTTGAACTGCCCACTCACAAGAAACTCAAAGCTCCCACGTGAGTCAAATCGCGCACTACAACGGTTTGAGCAAGCTTTTTAATCGAGCAATGTTCATTTCCCACCATTTGTTGTTCAAACTAAAAGCAATTAACTATAGCTGAGCCAAAGCGTCAAAACTGAGGTTGCCAGATTTTTATATCGCAGAGACTGTCATGATAATGTTTAGCGCGCGATGTGAATCACGTAGAGCATTGAGTTTTGATGAGCGGGTGGTTTGAATTCACGCATCAGGAATCATTAAATATCTTTGCAAGGAGTTGATCTCAGTAATGTTTGTTGTGCGCATCGTGTTTTACGTTAAATTTTAGTTAAGAAACATGTATCAGAATGCTGAAATTCCTACCTTGTCTGGTGGTCCATTTTTGACAAACCTTTATCGAGAGAAAAAGTCTTCTTTTGGCCGTAAATAGGCTCCTCAGTGTGGTAATCTTTCTGTGGGACATTCTGTACATTGCAAGCACATTATCGAGAAGTGGACCGTGTAGCGGTCAAGGGGCGGGCCCGAAGCCCCAACCCCGAAGCGTTTCGGCCCTCTGTGTGGCGAAGAAATTAATTTTCCGATGCGAGTTCGCATACTGCCGGAAATGAAGCTCGGAAAGTGTAATAATTTGGCGTTTCATCGGCTGGCCAGTTATCGTCGAAGATACTATTCGATCAATCGACGTATCGATGTAACCTTTTGCGACTCGGCCATGTCATTGCAGGCTAAGTATCGAACGCATGAAGCCACAATCGACTGTCGTTCGACGCCTACTTCGTGTTTATACATTTTATAACGACCCGATTCATTCTCCAACAAGTGTTGACTAGGGCGTTGAAATTCGACGTTGTCACATTTGGCGTGATCGCAGCTCTAACGCCGCACAGAAAAGTGCTTTATGATTAAAAAGACGGAATGCTAACGCTGCTGGGGGCGCGATTTATATGAGATATTTGATGGTTGTTAGGATATTGGCTCGCAGGATGCTAGTCGTAAAAATTAACGCCCAGCTCCAATTACGTAAGTACACTGGGCCCAGCCGGCGCTGTTGCTATATTGTGCTAGTTTTTAGCCCCTGAATGCCCTGTACGATAAGTTGAGTGAAATGCTGCAACTGTGTTGTGCCTGAAATATGGCAACACCGTTAATGTGGCGTTTGAAAATCGGTTTTTTGTTGACAGAGAAACCTCGCTATTCGCTACTTAGTTTTTGTGTGGACTAATAGTTATTAATTTTTCCTTTGATATGTAATTAAATCGATGGTTTCGAGATGATGAATGACCTATAAAAAAAGGACCTTTGACATCGACCTGGAAAAATCGGGACCCATCGGGAACGAAACATATTTGGAAAAGGCATAGAACTTGTTAGAGAATTATCTATAAAATCCAGAGATTTCTTCTTCCTGTGCTCACTGATGCTCAGAGATCAAATTATTTAAAAAGTGGCGGACCGTGTCGACTTGAATTTGATGGGTTGGCCAAAAGATGAGAAAAATTACATTTTTCACGAATATTAGGTAAAGTTTTGTTCTAAATAAGAAAAAGAAAATGAAAATGAAAGAAAATCTCGGATTTTTATTGAAAGATTCCTCTGTGAAAATCAGGGAAAAAAGTGTGAAATTAGTGAACCAATCAGAAATGTATTCACGCTGCCTTGACTCTTAGTATATATAATAGTGGGGCCGATAAGTGGAAAATATCATAACAATCGTGCACTTCTGGAAGAAAGCATGAAAATTTCAGGGATTCATCTCTACCCTATAGACATTCGATTTAGACATAGACCCCAAAAATCTGAGCCCCCTGGGGGGGCAGGGGGGCCCCCAAATTTTGAATTTTGAATAACTACGGAACGGCTAATGTTAGCGTAATTTTTTTACAACAGAACGATGGGACATTTTATTAGGAACAAAACTGGTTCTTATGAATTTTTCCGTGGGATCTATATTTTAGGCGTGAAAACGGGAAAAACCATCGGGGGACGGGGAGCCGGCCGTTCTGAGGCAGATCCGCGCGCGGCGGCGGGGTACGGTGTTACCGACGAAACAACCGCTTGTCTTTGTTTAATCTCAACGATGCGCAGTTTTAAAACTATTATAAATTTACCGTACTGCCTAAATACTTTTCCGTAGTAATATAAGCCTTACTTTATATTAGTATTAAATAAAAGCAAGCAAAAGGCGAAAGACTCCAATGTGAGAGCGCCGAGTCAATAGGAGGGGTCGGTCATCGCGCATCACGTGTCTTGTTTTCCATGAATACAGAGCTTTTCGGACCTCAGTACAGAGTAAATTACCCTTTCCTTACGGAATTTTTGTAAAGGATTACATTTTTTAAGATATTAGAGCGAAATAAGATTTAAGTAGATAAAGATTTTAATAGATTTTGACCCACTTTTTCATGACTACTGGAAATGGGATCCTTGATAACTTATTTTTAGCTTATTTTTCATGTTACTTTCGGCGAATGGGACCATGAGCTGCTTACATTATCAAGAACTCTGCAATACTCGACGCAAAGACATTACTTGAGGAGTGGGGGGGGGGGGCTTCACAGTCCCTTGCCACTAAGGTGCCCAGATTTCCTTCCTTTTCCTCTAATATCGTTTTTTGTTCTTGTTAATTAGTTTCTCGCAATTGCATAGGCACTGATACATGCGGAACATTCCGACAGTGTTCTTTTCTCCTCTTTTTTACTCCAGCCAGTCAACAGACGTACCTATTCATTTTCATGAACTTCCCACTCTTTCAGATATTCAACAAATATGCATATTTCACAAAATAGAACGATATATCAAATGAGTTAGTTAGTTAATTTTATTTAACGACGATCAGCATCTAGGCTATTTACGTCGGGGACTAGGCAATTTTAAATTTTTAAATTTAGTTTCTTGAAGAGTTTTAAAATTTCTGTTACTACCATTGGACTATCTGAATAATAAAAAAGAAGATATCTGAATACTATCGCTTCTTTTTATCGAGTCACACTTGAAGATTATTATTGGTATACTAACCACAAGACATAAAAAATGGAATGAGCAGTAAAAAAAATCCATGTATATTATCTTTCATTCAGTGGCGTGGCGTGAATTGCGATATACCGATTGTTATGCCATTTAAACCTATAGAAAAGGATCGATAAACAGGGTGTTCGCAGCGAACACCTTAATAATCGATTCTTTACCATAGCTTCAAATGGCGAGATATCGATAATCGATTATTCACGCCACGCCACTGCTTTCATTTTGGTCTATGGAGTTTGGAGTGGAGTTGGTAACATTTGTATTGAAAAAAATATTAATATAGGAGGAAATTTATTTCTCATATGCAGGTTCTGATCCTTTAAAGAACCTCTGAGAAGGACCAGTACCTCAGGAAGAAATTCATTGCATTTCTTGTTTTTTAACCCGCAAATCTCGTACCAATTTTTTATTTGTATAGAGCTCGGGGAAGAGTTCTTGGTATGTCGGAGACAACTTTCAAGAAACGGGACTTGCGAAATATGTAATGCACAAAACGCACACCTTAAACTTTATCGCACAGTATAACACTGATCAAATTAGCTTCAGAGATTAACAGAGGGTTAATTTCTTGTCAAAATATCAACAAATCAGTTAAAATCAGTAATCGGTAATCAATTGCAAAATTACCGAGATTGAGGGAAATCGTGTGATGCGAGATTTTATTGATGACGTAAGAGCAGGATATGTTCCCAGTAGGCGCGACTTCATATCACTCAAGCGGACCGTTTTTGCAGATTAGCGGATAGTGGCGGCTAATTATTACTTAATAATATTCCTTATACTTATACAAGAAGCAGTCCAACAAAGGTTTTTGGGGGGTCGTTTATCCCTATCAAGCTTTCTCAAGATTCTTTTGGCGTTTCTTGGAGCAAGTTTTGAATGTGGTTTTGATCCTCTTAAAAAAATGCCTATACGTAGCAATGATGTACCAAAATGTTCCTTCGAGAGAAGAGAATAAGCATGCTTGTTTTTTACTCATTTTTTTACAAAATTAGGTTCCCTGTCTTGAAAGTCTGGCTAGAAGCCGTCTCCCGGGAACTTTAGGGTTGGTAAGCATATTTAGATACCATCCTGGTACGAACACTTTAAAATCATTTTTAGGTCATCGTGGTATACAAATAAAATGTGTGACTTTTAGCCCCCCCCCCCTTCCCGAGACAACTGTACGTCAGATTATATTCCATTCAACTGATGACTGATACAGTTATCTTGGATGCTTTAGTACTTGAACTTGACAAATCCATACAACAAAACAATCCAGAACTCCAGCACCTAACCCCTTCTCCTTCCGTTGCCGTCCGCTCGCTTGCATACATACATTATATTACCTGCAAAAGTTAAGCCTTTTTTAAGGCTTCATAGGTAGTAAGATCTATTCATAATATTTTTAAAACTGCGCATCGTTGAAATTAAACGAAGACAAGCGGTTGTTTCGTCGGTAACACCGTACCGCGCCGCAACGCGCGTCCCGGGCAGGCAGCGCAGCGCGCGGATCTGCCTCAGAACGGCCGGCTCCCCGTCCCCCGATGGTTTTTCCCGTTTTCACGCCTAAAATATAGATCCCACGGAAAAATTCATAAGAACCAGTTTTGTTCCTAATAAAATGTCCCATCGTTCTGTTGTAAAAAAAATTACGCTAACATTAGCCGTTCCGTAGTTATTCAAAATTCAAAATTTGGGGGCCCCCCTGCCCCCCCAGGGGGCTCAGATTTTTGGGGTCTATGTCTAAATCGAATGTCTATAGGGTAGAGATGAATCCCTGAAATTTTCATGCTTTCTTCCAGAAGTGCACGATTGTTACGCTTATCGGCCCCACTATAAAGGGACTCTAGGCAGTCCTCTGCCGTGCTAAGGAAAAACGCCGTATGAGCATTCGAGAGTTGCCAAATTTCCCTCGATAAAATGTTCATAGTTTAGGAAAATTTTGAATATTTTTCTTCGAGATTTTCAGACGTTTTAGATCAAATTACAAACAAAATTATCCGAGAAATCGGCAGACAAATATTCAAGAAATTTCCGGAGAACTAGTGATTCGCCAGGGGAAATTTGGCAACGCCTGAAGGTTCATACGACGTTTTTTCTCAGCACGGCAGTGATTCTAGTCCAGTGTCGGACCACGGAGCCGGCTCGGCGGGAAATATGAAGGTGTGATCCGGCGCTTGACATGAAGGAGCCGGTGTGAACTGCAACTGCAAGCGCTCTCAACGTAAATGCTCCTTTCAAGCCGAGTCAAAGGGAACCGTACAGGCATTACGTTAATTTCGTTCTCATGTCAAAAGGGCTTCACTGCTTCACGGCGTAACAAGTGGCGTAATGAGTGGTGCACTCGAGAAGGCCGCGTTTCCCGCCTTCGCTCCAATCCAGCACGGGTTCACGCTGTAATGGACGCTTTCAAACCGTAAGGAACTATGTGCATAGGGTTTGCATGCAACTTAGTTCCTTTTAGCGTAAATACATCCTAATGTCTCCGATCCTTCGAAGCAATTAATTCATATTTGCTTCGTGCACTCTTCTCCAAAGGTTCCCAGGCACACTCCGTCAATGCAAGGCTCTGCATTATTTCCTCGATACGTCGCGTCGCGCTTGAAAGAGAAGAAAGGGTTGCTCCAATCGCGGAGGGACCTTTGTAATCTTGCGGAAAGTCCATGTCAAATGAGTTCGCAAGTTCTCAGAGTGAGACACTGAGACAGAATCGCTGCCATATTGATTCGTAGAGTTAGTTTCTACGCGATGATGAGAATAATACTGCCGTGCTAAGGGAGAACGCCGTGTGAACATTCGAGAGTTGCCAAATTTCCCTTTACAACACATGTATTTTTGACATCATTCATGCACTGAAAAAAATTCTCGGCGTTTTTACCAAGGTCCGTTGGTACCTTTACCATCTCACTTTGTTTACCAATTATTGGTAATTTTACCAAGACAGCCTGGTAAACTTACCTAAAGACCCGTATTTTTACTGTTTTTTTCAGGTAAGAATACCACTTTTATTGGTAATCAATTCCCGGTAACTTTGCCGTTTTATCTCGGTAATTCTACCACAGTCGATAAAAAATATTGGCGTTTTTACCAAGGTCCAGTAAAATTACCGAGAAAGTTCAATCATTTTACCGAGATTTCTCGGTAAAATTGCCAATTCCATAAATGGTAATTTTACCAAGAAAAAACTGGGATCAAATAGAACCCTGAATTCTTGGTAATTTTACCCTTTTCTTAGTAAATACATCGATATTTTTTTTTCAGTGTGCATATTTTTCCTTGAAATTTTTCGATATTTTAGATTAAATTGCGTACAAAATTGTCTGAAAATTTTGCAAAATAATATTTATAATTTTCCCAGTAAATTCTGTTTTTACCGGAGGAAACTTGGCAACGTCTGAAGGTTCATACGGCGTTTTTCCTTAGCACGGCAGAATAGGATGTATTCAAATCAAGAGGAACTTTATCCATTTTAACAGGAGTCCTGAAATCTATCAGAGTTCATGCAAGACGGAGCTCACGTCACAATGGATGTAGCTCCTCTAGATTTAAATGCGTCCAATAGATCTTCTGTCGCACTCTGGAAGCATTTTCGCACTGTCCCGAAAGTTGTTTCGTACTGCGGGCTGATTATTTAAATATTGAAAGGCGGATGTATAGGTAAATTAGACGAAGGAAAGATGCAGCGATCCGATCGGTGGAAACGGGTGGTATTTACAGACAGAGGGGGAAAATGATGGACTAACTACGATGTCTCTCCTGGGTCACCGTAAGTTAGTCTAATACCTTTCTCCGTCGTGAATTGCAACCACACACCTCCACCAATAAAATCGACCCATTTTACCGTTGTCCTCTTTGTCCACAGCTTTGTCAATCAATTCAAAATAGTCAACCTGCTGTAACCGAAGAGGGCATTGAGCCCAAAAATGCAGTTTTGAGATTATGAAAGTAGTGATATCCAGCTCACTGGAAAAAAAGCACATTGGATCTTGAGTCCAGACTCTTAAAAACATCGACCAGAAAAAATACTCTTGATTCAATCAGATTTAAGCTTAAATCAAGAACCAAGCCTCTTAATTTGAGCGGATTTCTTTTTGATTTAAGCTTAAATCTGATTGAATCAAGAGTGTTTTTTTCTTGTCAATGTTTTCATGAGTCTGGACTCTAGATTCAATGTGTTTTTTCTCCAGTGAGGTGGAAAATTGTACCGAAACGGCTTTTTCTAAAATTTTCATTTATTTTCCAAAAGACATTCAAATGTCGCTTAGCTCACTAATATGTGACCCTCTCTCTGCCTGAGATTTTGATGAGGAAATATGGTATGTACGGTATTGACTAAAAAAATATGAAAACTCGGCGTGGAAACATGACATATATCAAACCAAGGAAAACCTCTGAATTACAGCCTCCGAATGATATACTTTCCTCGAGTTAGGTTGTCCTCTTTGTCCACAGCTTTGTCTATCGATTTAAAATAGTCAACCTACTGTAACCGAAGAGAGCACTAAGCCCAAAAATGCAGTTTTGAGATTATGAAAGTAGTGATGTCCAGGCGGAAAATTGTACCGAAACGGCTTTTTCTAAAGTTTTCATTTTTTTTCCAAAATACATTAAAATGTCGCTTAGCTCACTAATATGTGAACCTCCCTCTGTCTGAGATTTTGACGAGGAAATATGGTATGTACGGTATTGACTGAGAAAATATGAAAACTCGTCGTGGAAACATGACACATATCAAACCGAGGAAAACCCCTGAAATACAGCCTCCGAATGATACTTTCCTCATATTCCGAAGTTTCTTGTCAGCGAGAGGGGACGAAATTCGTATTCCAAGGAGTGCTACTACGGAGGCTTTTAAAGCCGGGACATCAGAAGGAACCAATGAGTACTCCGCCGTGCTAAGGAAAAACGCCGTACGAACATTCGAAAGTTGCCAAATTTTCCCAGCTAAAATATGGAATTTTCATGGAAAGTTATGAATATTCTCCTCTGCAATTTTCAAGCATTTTAGATCAAACTGCGAACAAAATTGTCTGGAAAAATTGAAAGAATGATAATCACAACTTTCCCAATAAATTCGCATTTTGTACGTATGTATAAAGCCGCTTTTATAGCGCTCTTTGGCGCTCTGCGACCCCTAGCCGCCAAAGTCTCCTATCCTCCCAAAGCCCTTCAGGGAGTTGACAAACCCTCATTTCTTCTAAAACCCCCTGTCGCCACCTGTTCACTGGGCGTCCCCTTCGTCTCCTCCCAGGAGGAACCCAATCAAGCAACTTCTTCGCAATGCGCATTTTATAGAAGGAAATGTGGCAACGCTTGATATGAAGGTTTATACGCGTTTTTTCTCAGCACGGGAGTATTTTTTCCAGGCTCTTTTTTCGAGAGGCGAGTAATGAGTTGGGGGAAGTGAGAAGATAATAAAGGGTGGGGAAAAATAATGATTATCTCTCAAGTGATTACTCTGCGGCGACATCCTCCTTTGAGTGAGGAAGTGACGGCGGTGGGAGGTCCCGATGAAGGCGGTTTTTGAACATCATTTAAAATTAGAGCGCGGAACAATGGAGTGTGTTCGCCGGGTTTCATATTTTGGTTCGCTGCTCACTCTCCTCCGCGACGTATCTCTCCACTTAATTCCAGCCCGCGGAATGTTGCCTTATTTGGAGTCTTGTTTTTGTAATTAGCTTAATTCGAGTTTCCTCGGCTGTAGATTTTGTGAGCCTGCAATTCGCTGCTGAATTTGATTCCAGGGTTGCAAGAGTTCGGGAAATTGAGGAATTATAAAATTAAAATAAAATCGGAAAACTCGGGGATTTCCCTCACGAAAAAACCTAACACTGTATTTCAACGTTGCTCATTTTCCCCGCACAGACTTCGTTTTGACGATTGCAGTGTTCCTTAATCAACGCACCTATTTGTTTTCTTTTCAAGATATTGTCTCTTTACATTCTTGCACAACGTTTTCAGAATATGTTCCTGAAAAAGTCAAGAAAAATGAAACTACATGTTTAGCAGTAAAGATGATCAGAGTGTTTTGCAACATCAAAATGAGCCGGAAAATATGCAACGTCGCAAGGTGTTGTATTAGGTTTTGCAGTTGTATTTTCGAAGTGATCACATCTCTCATTGCGCTGTTGGCTCGCACTGCCGCGCGGTTCACCTCGTGAGTGCACGACTGCACGCCCAGTGATCATGTGAGTCCGTGAGAGCGCAGCGAGAACGCCTTCAGCTTTTTGTGTATGCAACATGGACATCCATGGAGCTGGTATAGTTGTATCATTTGTATCAAGGCGCTGAGATACGGACCGACTCGACGTTAGATTCGACTGTCGCGCGCAATGGCGCTCTTTCGTCTTGGCCTTTTAGCCCTATTTTGTCTCGATCCTTTTGTCCTTGACTCTTCAAAAAAACTCTTTTTGAAATCTTTCGGATTGATCAGATTAATTAGATATAGAATTATTTCAAGTACCCCGCGAGTCTCCCAATTGGAAGAAAGAAAAATACTTTTGAGCATACTTTACTCTTACACAGATATTATCCATGCTTTCTCCGATAATTTTTGAGAAATTAGAGGGAAGGGGGCTCACGGGGGAAAACTAATTGTAGCTGTAATAATGCACCAAACCATAACTACAATCATAGTTGTAGATACCACTGCCGAGTGTGATCTGCTGATGCGGTCTTAAAAGACCCAAAATTTCATGGATCTCGCCTTGATCCCAGCTTATTTGTCAATGCATCTACCTGAACTGGACACTCTCCCCCCCCCCCCCCCCCCCCNATACTCTTTAGAGGCCAAATGTGTTACTCAGATTGAAAATGTTTGAAGCTTCTGGCCTTGCTTTCCTCGTAAAATAATGTGGACCCAGCGGTATCTCTCCGCCTTGTCATCATAAAAGTGTAACTAAGACTGGAAACGTAAGTGGAACTTGGATGCAAGCCTTCACCAGCGTCGTATAAAAACGAATCTTGTCACCTCATGGACGTCAACGTCAGCACACGTCGTGTCTTGCGTAATTCCTAAAAAGGATGAAAATTTACCTAATGGGTGCCTTGCGAAAATGTCCTCAGTTTTTTGCGTATTTGACATGGACATCCATTGAACAGGAAAAGTGGGGTTCAAGTGCTGGAATACGGAGCACCGTCGCACAGTGTATCGAGTCAATAGGAGAGGTCGGCCGAAATTCGGAAACTTTAAACGCTTATAACTCTGTTTGTACAAAACTTTGAGGTTCTAAAAGTGGCGCTATTGGTTTCATCGTGAACTTTTCTGCTTTAAGCACCCCTTGTAATTTAAAATGTGACGAAATAAACATCAAAATTTACAGTTTTAGTCAAATATTTCATGTGCGACCTCTCTAATTGACTCGATCTATTGTGCGTCGACCGTGAGGAGGGTCAAAAAGTCGGCTAAAATGCCGTGCTATGTGACAAACGACCACAAATTCAAATAATCTTATATTAGAAACTTAGAAAAGTCAGGAAATTTTGAAATGTAAGAAACCTTGTCACCCCTTACAAGTACCGGAGGAGTTCTACAGCGTCTCTCTAATTCAACGCCGAGAATGAAGGGGCAGGGATGAACAAAAGAAAGTAGGAGGGGGGGAGAAAGACACAAGGGGGAGCAAGAGGGATATCAAGACGAGTATCGAGGTCTCGCGGACGAGAGAACTTGCGTGCTTAGTAAAAACGTCGTACAATCATTCGAATGTTGCCAAATTTCTTCTTTGATAATATTTATTTTTGAAGGAAGCTATGAATATGTTTCCTCGAAATTTTTAGATTTTTTGATCAAATTACGAACAAAATCCTCTGAAATAATGGGGAGAAAGAATCACAAATTTCCTTGAAAATTCGTGATTTGTCGATGGAAGTTTGGCAACGCTCGATGTCTCGTACGACGTTCTCACTTAGCGCGGCTGAGAAGTTGTTGGCCCGTCGCCGTGCTCGTCCTCGAGGAGGAAAGTTCTTCATTAATTAAGTTGATTTTCCCGATGTTCCGCGAGATAAAAAATGAGGCGAATAAAATCCCCTACAGAACTCGAGAGCTTCGGTGTATTTAAAAAGTTCTCGTCTGGAATTCCCGAGGCCTCGTCAAGAGGGGCCATCGACGGTGGAGGGGGGGGGCGTATTAGCGGTGACACTATCTCCCGACGACAGACTGCACGACCTGTTGCTGGACCCGGAGCCCGGAGACTTGGGACTTGGGAGAGTAGCCAAAACCGCTCCCGATATTTCCTCCGTCGAGCGTGAATTGCGATGTATCGATTGTTATGTCATTTAAACCTTTGGAAAAGGATCGATAAACAGGGTGTTCGCAGCGAACACCTTAATAATCGATTCTTTAACATAGGTTTAAATGACATAACAATCGATACATCGCAATTCACGCCACGCCACTGTTCCGGACCCATGGTCTCCTTACTCTCAGCCCGATAAGCTATTATTGTCACCAGTTTGAAACCTCAAATCTTAGTTATGGCCTGATATACTCAAGTCTGAAGGGCTCGAGTCATCGTCTCTTGAATCGAAAGACGAAGAAAGATAGTAAAAAGAAGAATCGGAAGACGAGAAAAAGAAAGAAGACGAAGAAAGAGAAAAATAGGGAGGCAGAGACGCTGATGAAGAAATTATTCTTCTTCCCTCTTCTCCTTCATTTCTGNATGACATAACAATCGATACATCGCAATTCACGCCACGCCACTCTTCCGGACCCATGGTCTCCTCACTCTCAGCCCGTTAAGCTATTGTTGTCACCAGTTTGAAACCTCAAATCTTAGTTATGGCCTGATATACTCAAGTCTGAAGGGCTCGAGTCATCGTCTCTTGAATCGAAAGACGAAGAAAGATAGTAAAAAGAAGAATCGGAAGACGAGAAAAAGAAAGAAGACGAAGAAAGAGAAAAATAGGGAGGCAGAGACGCTGATGAAGAAATTATTCTTCTTCCCTCTTCTCCTTCATTTCTGTTCCGTTTTCTTCATTCTTCTTGCTCTTCTTCTTCTTCCTCCTCTTCTTTTTCTTTTTCTTATTCTTCTTCTTCTTCCCTCTTTATTTCCGACCAATCTCGAGAGATCCACGGCGCTGAATTAAAAAGACACGCTGTTCCTGCCTTGTTCATGACAGATGATAAGTTTTCTTGCATCTCAAGATTTCCTGACTTTTCTGGAGTTTTTAAGATCATTAAGTATAATATTTCTACTTTGGGACCGTTCAAGTTCCATCTCGTCATTTTTCCTCGTAAGGTACCCGTATCTAAAACATATCCATCCCTTTTTGGGAAAAAGCATCATTGCTCTTACGATGCTCATAGTGGATCAGGTCCTAGCTACTTTTCTAGTCATAATGACAATGTTAATTTTGTGGTAACCGCAATTAGAAAAATAGGAAGTAGCCTAGAATGCGCCGCGAGCAGCGATTCTTTTTCCTCCCCAATTTAGTAGGAAAAAAAACTGAGAAAGCTTGAAAAATAGCCGATAAAAAATTAACTTTATTAAACAATTTGACTTTCTTTTTTAAAGAAGGAGGCTCTTAATGTAAACAATTCTAATTCAAATAAATCTAATCAATCGAAAAGATTCTTAGAAGGATATTTTTTCGAAATATCGGAGACAAAAGGATCAAGACGAGAATAAGTCTAAAACAAGCGGGAAAGTTCTAATACTGTCGTATTAGAAAAGCGCTCAGGTGTTAGTCAATGTATTTAGTGAAGAAAGGAAGTATAAGCTCCGTCGACTTTGCTGGGTAATGGAAATAAAACATTAGCTGATAGCAAACAAAGGTTACCAAGAAAACCGTAACCGCGTTTTTTCGTTTCCCGAAAATGATAGTCACCGTTGAGCTCATCAGGCGCGTTTTTTTTAGGCTTCATTTATTTTCAACGATCAATTTCGATAAGAATTACTCTACCGCTAAGGAATTTTCTTATAGACAAACGATCGAAACTACCCGCGCATTACGTTAAAAACGTAAAATACGGTTTTCACAGCTTATTTATTTTAAAAATGGACCCCCCCAAAAAGCCTACACATCGATGAGCTGGTGCGCCATTTAAACGAATTAGCGCTAGTATACTAGTACTCTAGAGGCAAGTCGAAATCAAAAAGCGCTGCCTATCGGCTGAGCGCTTAAAAGCGTGACGGGAGTTCGCGCTGCGAGCAACAGTCAAATATGACGTTGGTCAGCACGTCAGCGCCTTGATGCAACTATACCAGCTCCATGGATGTCCGTGTTGCATACGCAAAAAACTGAAGGCGTTTTCGCTACCTTCACGGTCCCACATGACAGTGCATGACACGCTGAGCAAACCGATCCAGAAGTCGACGGCATGCAGTGCGAGTAGATAACGCAATGAGGAGTATGATCAATTTGTCGATAAACATTCGAAACCTCACATCACGTGATGTTGCAGCTTCTTCATCTTATTTATATTTTTTGCAGAATGACTCTGTATCTTTACGGCTCAATATTCTGTCATATTTCTCTGCGCTTTGGAAGCTCATAATTTTTTCAAGAATGTACTCTAAAAATGTCTTTCTAAAATTTTGTGAAATAATATCTCGAAAAAAAAGGTATTAAACAACTCTTCGCATCATCCCTTTCATTCCGGCACTCGGTTTCAGGAATTTAACGATCCCAAAACCGTCGTCTCTTCAATTAAATTTGATTTACATTTACAGCTCTTGGCTTGCTGTGAGTTATAATGTGGGGAAAATGATGTTAGTTTTTAGGGTTGTAAATTATGTAAATTTTGAAATTTTTCTAGAATTACCGATAAAATTTCCGACTACTAATGCCGGAATATCCTGACTTTGCCCTGATTTTACCGATGGTCTACGTGCTCCTCATTTATTTTCCTTCTTTTCTTTTTTGCATTATCCCTTTCCTTCTATTTCTGCTTCTCTTTCTTCCGATTCCGAGTGCCTTCGTATCTGACATTACGTCGCAAAATTTTCATTCAACACTCCTCTATGCTCTGGTATCAATTATCGCTCAACGTAACCAAGATGCATCCATTGTTGCTGCCAGCTTCAGACTTACGATCGAGGCTTACACTCTTCAGTTCTCAAACATTCATTGCATACTACACACGCATGAAAATTAAATAAATCTGTTCGAGGGTAATTAGGAAGTTTTAGCATCAAAAATATAAAAAGTACACTTTTTACTTGGGTTGTCGCTGCACTGAAGATTGTAAGCCTCGACCGTAAGTCCTTTTTCCCCCGATGTTATCGCATATTTTGCCCTTGGCTGCGACCCTGAAGGGGCCGTGTATGCAAATGCAATTTTAGTGGGGCGTCGTTAGAGCGAATTTGGTTTTTATAAGGTCTGGCGTCGTCGACCTAGGGTTCCTCGATCGATTCCTCCTCGCAACGTGTGCTGACGGAAAACCAAAGTCATAAATAAAAGAGGCATCGTTGACAGATTTGATATAGAGCAGAGGCGAATTTCCACCTACTATGCCGCTGAGACTCCGGCGCACCAAAGAAAAACGTCTCACAAAAATACAGACGTTGCCATATTTACCAACAAGCCTACGTAGGCTTTTCCGCATCATTTCAGCTACCCCCCGCTGCGCACGCTGATGTTCGGACGCGCTGCCGTATAGCAGATCATGATCACGAAAGATTACATTTTCACCATTTGCAAAGATTATAAACTGGAATGGACTGAGAAGTCGGGGGCACGGCAAGGAACAAATGGAATGAGAGAGGGAACGGAGACAGGAATTCGGGTATGGGTTGATCAAAGATTAATGATGATGTAATCTTTATTCCCGCTAGTGACATCCATAATCCGTGTTGTCTCAACTTTCTATATAAAAAGACTCAAGTGCTCGTACATACAAAGAGGGTGTCTGTGGTAGTGTTCGAATCTCACAGATGCCAACGCGCCAAATGCGCCTAAAAAATCGGCCATGGCGCCTAAAAATTGAAGGCTCTGCGCCAACGTGGCCCCTAAAAATCTGAATTTTCATATTAGGTGATTATTCAAAATTTTCAATACCACAAGTGAAAGCTTTTTCTGTTCTTCACGATTTCATCACTTGTGCTTTTGTCTTCCCCAAGTTACAGCTACTTACAACATCACATACGAAAACATATTGCGTCTAACTTTTCACTGAATGCGCCGTAATATAAATGCAAAAAGTAAATTTGGCCCCCAAAAAAATCTTCAATGGCGCCTAAAAATCGGGCTTGATGCGCCACATGGCTCCTAAAACTCAAAGGTGAGTTTCAAACACTGGCCTATGGTCAACCCTAACCAAATACCCAAAAGCTTCCTCGAGATGAAATATTTTATCCTTGGGAAATTTGTCAACGTGGGAATTCTCATGCATGGTTCTTGCCGAGTGAAGCCGATCCGCCGTGGAGCCGGGCTTATAATGGCTGAAGCGGGTTCAGCCTTAATGCAAAGCTCCTCGGAGTTATTATTCCCGGTGGCGAAAGGCGTTTCCGGGCGTCGCCGAAGCTCCTCGTCATAGTTTTATGTTTTAAATAGGTGCATCTTAATGCTCCTTAACTGCAGCGTGAACTTTTCCATTGTTTCGCCGCGGAGACGCCGAAGCGCCATCATCCGCTTTTCGCCTCCAACTCCGGCCCCGGCGCCTGCCTTTCCATCACCCGCCGTTTACACCTGCCTTCATTACTCCCGTCCCATGCAATAACGCCCTATCAGAATACGCACCTTGCCGAATTTCCCCGAATTGAGGGAATACCGAAAACACCGGGAAATGTTAGGGAATTTTTTAAAATCAGGGAAATCCGGAAAATGCCAAGGGAAATGACGCAAATGTCGGGGAAAACTCGTCGAGTTACCTGTATATGCTTCTTAGAATGGATTGGACGTTTTGTACGACATATTTTGCCTGGTAAACATTCCTAATTATGCCTTGGCATATTTTCAATTGTCAGGGAATTTCACCAAAATGTGCCAGGAAAATCAGGAAAATGTCAGGAAATTTCCTTTTCTAAATCCTCCGGTATCTTTGTTTCATTACTCCTGTCCGATGCAATAACGCCCTGTCAGAATTCGCACCTTGCCGAATTTCCCCGAATTGAGGGAATACCGAAAACACCGGGAAATGTTAGGGAATTTTCTAAAATCAGCACTGGAAAATAACACATTGGGTCTAGAGTCCAGACTCTTGAAAACATTGACAAGACAAGGGCCCTTGATTCAATTAGATTTAAGCTTAAATCAGAAGGAAATCCGCTCAAATTAAGAGGCTTGGTTCTTGATTTAAGCTTAAATCTGATTGAATCAAGAGTATTTTTTCTTGTCGATGTTTTTAAGAGTCTGCACTCCAGATCCAATGTGTTTTTTTTCCAGTGAGGGAAAACCGGAAAATGTCAAGGAAAATGACGCAAATGTCAGGGAAAACTCATCAAGTTACCTGTATTTGCTTTTTAGAATGGATTGGACGTTTTGCACTATATATTTTGCCTGGTAAATATTCCTAATTATGCCTTAGCATATTATCAATTGCCAGGGAATTTCACCAAAGTGTGTCAGGGAAATCAGGAAAATGTCAGGAAATTTCCTTTTCTAAATCCTCCGGTATCTTTGTTTCATTACTCCTGTTCGATGCAATAACGCCCTATCAGAATAGGTACGCACCTTGCCAAATTTCTCCGAATGGAGAATTCGCACGCACCAATTTTATTGCTTCATCCGAGAGTGCCTAATGAGCTGAGTTCGCAGTATTTTTCATATTTTTTTCTAACATGATAAATTTTAGACAAATTAATTTAAAAGTGAGATAATTTGCCACTTTGTGACGTCATCCGGCGGCATTTTCCGTTTAAACACATGTATTTTAGCAGATTAGGTTATTTTGTCGTATTTTCTCCAATAATTGTCCAATTCAGAAATCAAGGATATCCTCGTGCTCAGTTTTCCCAGCACTTTCATTTTTTACACGAAATCCACAAAATTTCAGACGCCTGCGAATTCTCTATTAAGGGAATGCCGTAAACACCGGGAAATGTCAGGGAATTTTATAAAATAAGGGAAACCCGGAAAATGTCAAGGAAAGTCAAAGGAAGTCAAAGGAAATTTGCCAGCGGAGACACGGCCCCCCATCCGAAAGAAAGGGCCCTGTAAACGCATCAGCACTCCAAGAATTTTTGGTCAGACCGACACTGAGAATCATTATGCAATTGGACGTATTTCTACCAAAGGAGACTATGTGTATTAAGACATGAACTCTCAGACCCATAAGCGTATGTGCATAACAGGGCTCACATCATAATGCACATAGTTCCGTTTGACAGAAATACGTTCAATTGGTTCTTCTCTCTCAATTGATTTCATCCACAGGAAGTCTGAGAGGGAACCAACTTTTCCCTTGGTCTCATTCTATGAATTGATTTGGTTATTTTTAGATTTAGCAAATTAGGAACAATGTCTTATAGGTAACTCTAAAAAATTCTTTAAAAAGTATCTTTTGCAAAAAAACCCGATTTTGCATAATCAGTATCCACATATTTTCAACAGAAATCCATAAAGAACACGTTGTCTAACAAGAGGTGTTGACTTCACCACTTTGTTTTTCTCTGTTTCTTTACTTTTCCACTTGAATCGAGGTTTCTTCGTCGGAAAGTTTTCAATTGCCCTAATGATGTTCAGCAGTGATGCATTAAATCGATGACTTTCAAGCTCCTCTCGCTGCAAGCTCATTGTTTGATGGTCGTGGATCACCGAATTAAAACTTTCTGAGTTAAGCAACTCCTATCTGGGTGCACGTTCAACTCCTTCCACTTTCCACATTCTTCCTGGAATCCGATGCCAATTTTCCGGCAAATCCCTGGATATTTTGCAAAAGAAACCACAAGAAAGCGAGTTATTCAACGGAAATCGCGTTGCAGTGATAAATGCAATCGAGTCTCAGCCGCACTGAGAGCCGTCAGGAGTTTTGTTGAAATAAGGAATGCGAAGATGGACCACAAAATGAAAAAAATTGAGAGGAGCCGGTTGAACTTTTCGATCTGAAAAGAAAGAATTCTGAGAAACACTTTCAAATACTTGAAGTCTCCCGTGAACGAAATAAGGAAATGTTATTTTTTTACTCCAAGAAAAACAAATTTTATAGTGGAAAAGTATACATTGAGTGTCGTGACTCATGAAATTTCAATCTTATACACACATTTGGTTTTAAGGCCAATTTTTTTGCTTCGTTGAATTTGTGAAAGGCTTTGCTCAGAAGCACCATTAATTCATGCTTTTTTTTTTCTTAGTAGTATTTCACCTGTATCTTTTCCCGGATATCTTCGATGTAAGTAAACTGAACCGTAACCTTGTTAAAGGAACTACAATTTCTGACTCATTTAGAAACAACATGTATGCCATTAATTTTCTTGTGCAGATCGGTGCTTTTGTGAACACATTAGAAATAGTAGTTCCTTATTGCAAGAAAACATTCTTCGAGGTGAAGTGTGTAATGTATCGTATCCATAAAGTCAAAAATCCTCCAAGATTTTGATTTTTTAGCAAAAACAAACGATGACAGCCTGTGCGCGCGAGTTTAAAAAATCGTTCATCCGAAAAACATTTCAAAAAATGAAAAAAACCTCAATGAGAACAAACAGGATATCGTGAAAAATTCCTCAAACCCCTACACGCAGGGACTATCGTCGTTTTCTCGCCTAAAAACTGAAAATCCCCCAATATTTTTGACTTAATCATTTTGATTATCACACGTCAATTCTGCCGTGCTAAGGAAGAACGGCTAATGAACCTTCGTGGGTCGCCAATTGTTTTTTGTCAAATACTAATTTTCAGGGAAACTTGTGAAAATTTTCCGTCCAATTTGTCAAGGAATTTTTTTGCGACGTGATCTGAGGTAACAGAGAATTTAAGGTAGAAATATTAATTATTCGTCTTAAAAATTAATGTTTTAAGAGGAGAAATCTGGCAACTCTTGGATGTTCATACGGCGTTTTTCCTTAGAACGGCAGGATTGACCATATGCTAAGAAATAACCAGAGACAAGAAATAACTCACGTTTTAAAAAGACAGATATCTCTCGGTTCACTTTTGCCGAATACCGCTCGGTTCCTTTTCGCCAAGGAAACTCTAGCAAAATCCAGACCGAAGCTCAGTATGTAAATAGAGTTTTCATACGAGTTTCCCTGAAGGAAAAACGAGAGCAAAAACGCTTTCATAGGACGCACTGACCTACTTCCGAGATTCGCGCGGCAACGCGGCGCTGATCCTTTGAAATTTTATGATCCGCCATAAAAAACGCCGGGCGAGGCGCTCCGCAGTAAAGACATCCCTGTAAGAGATAGTGAGGGCTCCTCTATTTGCATACAGTAATTCGCATACGCCTCGAAAGGAAAATACTCTTAAATAAACATATTAACGATAAAAGCTGTTAGCGCCGCCCAAAGAGGAGGTCGCGAGAGAGGAGCGACGCCGCTGCGGGAGATATCGGGTCTGACTATACATCACAGATTTTGCAGCTCAACAGATTATCGAAAATTCATTCCGTGAACTTGGTCCCCGAGGGCGCTCGGCGGCCGCCGAGTAAGGAGTGCAATCTTCATAAATTTACAGGCTCCAGAAGGAAGAATATTGTAATGGCGGCTAGCCGTGGCGCCTGTGATGGAGACCGGTGTCCGGTTAAATTTATACACAGGCCGTTTGACCGTCCGCTGGAAAATTGACCTCAGCACTGTTCTGCCGTGCTAAGGAAGAACGCCGTATGAACATTCGAGGGTTGCCAGTTTTCTTCGATAACATTCTCATTTTTGAGTAAAGTTACGGACATTCTTCCTTGAAATTTTCAGGAACTGTAGATGAAATTGCGAACAAAATACTCCGAAAAAATAGAAGGAAAATATTCATAAGTTTACCAGGAAATTCGTGTTATATCAAAGGAAATTTGGCAACGCCTAAAGGTTCATACGGCTTTTTTCCTTAGCACGGCTGTGTTCTGCCATGCTAAGGAAAAACGCTGTATGAACCTTCAGGCGTTGCCAAATTTCCTGTAATGAAATACGAATTTATTTGGAAAGTTGTGAATATTTTTCCTCAATTTTTTCAATCTATTTTGTTCGCAATTTAATCAAAAATATCCGACAATTTTGAGGGAAAATATGCAGAATTTCGTCAATAATGCATGTTTTATCCGGGGAAATTTGACAACTCTCGAATGTTCGTACAGAGTTCTTCCTTAGCACGGCAATGTTAAGATGCCCGTGAGCGCCCCTACTGTTGCTCCGGTGACGATGGACTGTAACAATGTATTATTAAAAGAAAAATAACAATAATGGTATAATATATTAGAAACTTTCTACCTGGTGGAAGAAACTTTCTACTCAGGAGTAGAAGCTTTCTCTTTATGGGTAGAAATTATTTTCCAGAAACAGTTTTCATCTTTTGACATGGCGCTTGACAGATTCCGGCAAAAAATTGGACGTGTTCCACCGCTATGTACAAAACATCGGGACCAGGGTGCCTCGCATTCGGTAAAAGAGCCATCAGGGGTTATACATTTATTTGCAAAGAGCAGATTACGCTTGAAAGTGTCTATCCATCGGTAATAATTTTCTATCTGTGGGTAGAAACATTCTTCCTATCAGTGGCGTGGCGTGCTTTGCGATATATAGGTTCTTCTGTCATTTAAACCTATGGAAAAGAATCGACAGATAGGGTGTTCGCAGCGAACACCTTAATAGTCGATTCTTTACCATAGCCTCAAAGGGAGGAATATCGATGTATCGCAAAGCACGCCACGCCACTGCTTCCTATGGGTAATAACCTTCCTCCTTTGGGTTAAACTTTCTTCCTATGGGTAATAACTTTCTACCTATGGGTAGAAACTTTCTTCCTATGGGCAGGAATTATTTTCAAGAAAATACTCCTTGAATTTGTCGTCACCATTGGGTCTTAGGGATGAACAACGTTTCAAACCTTTTTTCCTCGGTTCAACTCGATGCGATTTCAAGCGTTTCCGTGAAACACGGTCCATTTAACGTCATTTTTCGAGGATATGTTTTTAATAACTGACATTGATCACCGGGCTATAGCGAACGTAATTTAGATCACGAAACTCAACAGGAGCCTCTGACAAGAATGGATGAATGCGGGTGGGCGCAAGCGGGGGAAGGGGAGGGGGTCCGGCAGCTGTCAGAATGGACCGTGATGTTATCAATGTGCTGAATTTATCCCAAGTTATGGTCGCTGCCGGCCAAACTTTCCCGGGAACCATCCGATNGGGGGGGGGGGGGGGGTCGGTGCAACCCGGGACCCCGACTTTCCGGTGAACCGATTCATCATTTTTAGTCAAGCCGCTCGCTCGTCTTCTCGATGAATCGAATAATCGATAGATCGAATCTCTCGAGCGGGATTCCATTCCGGGTGAAATTGCCTGCCGAAAGCCGATCGCTTCGAATTGAACCCATCGAGCACCTATTGAGTCGATCCGCTCGGAAAACGACATTAATCCAAAATTGACAGTCTAAGTGAGAAATTAAATGAAAGTAATATGTGGCTTGGAGATAGGAGGCGTTGCTGCTCATTCTCCGGTATAATCCGTCGATTTTAGGCTGAGGGATATTGGGCAACAATCCGAAGGCACTAATTCGATTAGATTTTAAGTAAAATTGTGAGTTTTTCTTCATTTGAGTGTGAGGAAATGAGAGTTTTACGATATGACAGCACCGCACGGCGAATGGAGTCGATGGGAGAAATCGGACTAAATGTGAAAACTTTAAAAGCTTATTACTCTGTTTATACACAATTTTGAGGTTTCAAAAGTGGTTTCATTGATTGCCTCGTGAAATTTCCTTTTAGGAGCACCCCTTAAAATTTAAAATGTGGCAAATTAAACAACGAAATTTTCAGTTTTAGTTGAAAATTTCATGACCGACCACTCCGATTGACTCGATCCACTGTGCGCCGGCGCGGCGCTCACTCTGCCAGTAATAACGGAAAAAAACTTTCTCGAGGTATGCATTTAGCGATAGGCGGGTATGGGGGGGGGGGGCTCCCTCTCATTTCGTCCGCAAAAAAAAAGGGACGGAAAGGGAAGAAAGAAAGGAGGAAGGAACGGAGGAACGGAGGAACGGAGGAAAGAAGAAGAAAGGACGCGTTTATATTGTAGTTATTCATGACAGAATTGACTCCAACTGCAAATTAGTTGCTTTAAAATTTCAAAAATTTTCAGGGGGAAAGCTTTCCGGACCCCCCATACGCGGCCCCTAGTACGAAGTGTCTGGATTAGCCTATGCATTCGGACGGCATTTGTCAACTTCAACCTAACTGCATTTTTCGTTTCTAAATTTTCGGATAACTTTTACTAAACGCATATTAGCGCCTGCTAGACTGGATGAATACTTCACGCATTCCGCCAAACAGTGCGATCGCGTGAAGCGCATATCAGCGCCTACAAGACTGAATGAATACTTCTCGCATTGCGCCAAACGCAGTGCAGTCGGTCATTCGGCGTGAAATGTACAACGGGACCCTGCAATCCTCGAAGGATCGTGAAGATTTTCCTGCTTTCTGTTAACTTTTCCACCATTAAATATCTCTCATTGCACTTCATCTGATGATATTTTTAACAGAGGGCCGAAGACTACATCATCCTCATTTTCGTCTGGAGAGAAATGAAGATGCATTTCGCATGGAAGGCCATGATCAATGTGCGAGACCGGGTGGAATCGCGTGTTTGGCACTGTGCGCGTCATAAGCGAATAGTATTGTTAACGGAGAAGGAAGTTGGAAGTATTGGGCAACTGAAGAGGTTTACGGCGAGAATGAATTGGTTTAAATATTTAAATATGCATGATGACCTCGTGGTTGATTGCGGAACTTGCAATTGATTGTAAGAGCGAGAGAAACATTTTGGGACGAGCGTAAAAAGGCAGCAACATCTCGACTGAAAAATCTGAGAAAAACAGGGAGGGTTCGATACTCCCCCACATCCTCCAGATCTCCCAATTCCTTACAATCTCTGTTGGGTTCTATTTTGCAAAGCTTTAAAGGAGTGAAACTGGAGGGGAACTCTTTTTTAATTTGAGGAATATCTTGTACAGATGGAAGAACGTTTATATGAGCAAGAAAAATTGCAACGAATTTCGAACGGGGATTTTGGTCGGTTTATTTCTCCAAAAAATTGAAATAAGAGATTAGATTTTAGAACACCACAACGTGAGTGCGCCCGTTTTGCTTAAGGTGATTCGATGGACGCCATATTTTGTGTCAGAAAGGCATGCGATATATCGCATCCATTGGTTCCATTTTTTCAGCTACGCGTCATTTCTCTCCAATTTTGAGATCGCAATTCTGTTGTCAGGAGACTATTACACTCACTTACCAATTTTAACAAAGAAATTCAACGTAATAAAGGCGTGGTTTTTTTAGAGAGAAAATTTCGCATTCGAGTGCAGTTTCGATATCAGAATCGAATGTGATGTTTTCTCTCTTAAAAATCCACGCCTTTAGTATGTTGAATTTCTTTGTTTAAATTGGTAAGTGAGTGCTTTAGTCTCCTGACAACAGAATAGCGATCTCAAAATTGGAGAAAAATGGCGAAAAGCTGAAAAAATGGAGCCAATTGGCGATATATCGCATGCCGTTCTGACACGAAATATGGCGTCCATCGAATCACCTTAACTCTTTTCCAACTAAGCCGTAAAAATATCGGAGAGTCAGGGAATTTTAAAATCCAAGAAAACGTTTCACCCGTTTTATCCTTGGACGGCCGCATTTATCGGATACACCGATTTTAGAGAAATTTGGCAAGCGTTGATTTCGCTTGGTTCCCTTTCGAGAAACAATGCCCAAAAGTGGTAGGTAACTGCAAAATCGACGATTCACTGTAATTATCAGTTAATTAATGAACAAGAAGCAAGATTCTAATTTATAAAAATCAGCGAGATAACGGCACTACGCGCCTTCATTGCTTGATGATACTTCACGCACAACCATGGAGTTAGATTAGTTGTGTGACCTAACTGAAGCATTTCTCCGTGTAACCGTGGAAATAACGATAAACCTGATAACGTTGGAGCAGGGGATCACAGGTGATAAATCACGTCGCCAGAATTTTTTCGGTGCGTGAATGAGGGGCTGCAAGGATTTGAACTGTGGGGAAGGGGGAGAGGTCAACTCATCAATATCAGTTTCAACAGGCATTTGCCGGAAGCACTGTGGAAGATTGATACATCCCTCGGCACTGTCTTTGCTGGTCGGGGGTTGTTTGCCTTTGAGGTGAGGAGGGTGGCTTTGGCCAACTATAAGTTTTCTTCGCAGAAAAGTGGAGGCCTCGTAGCTTCTACAGTGAAAACCCATTCTTTTGGATGAAAGTTTGATTACATCGAGTGGAAAATCGCTGAACTCAGGAAAATGAACTGTTAGAACGAAGGAAATCAAACGGGTGGAGAAAGTTCCAAAATCTTGACCGCTTTTTGCGATGCTCCCTCTAAGGTCCGTTTTGCCGCACCGATAAATTAGCAATTTACCTTATGTAATATCCAAGTGATTAGCCAAACAAAAATACATCATAGAATCAGAATTTTGTGTAGAGTAACCAGTTGCTAATTCAACCAGTGACGAGGCGTTAATGATAAATTATCCGTATTAGCTATCGAACATCCTGTCTATCGGTCATCTCTATAGATTGAAATAGCAGATCAATCGATGTATCGCAGAGCATGCCACACTACCGAATTCGATTAGAATTTAAGGTCTTGGAGGACAAGGCGCATTAGTGCAATTTTTCCCCACATCGAAAAATATGTTTTTAAAGTTTCAATATGACATGGGACCTCACGGCATAAAGAAATTTCAGACTCAGGTTTTGATACCTAAAAATTTTGTTTTAATAGCAAATCTTTTACAGGATATATTGTAAAACTAGTTTCAATTTAATTTATTAATATCTCAATTTTTTCGAAAACTTCTCTTAAGCGCCGTGTCCTCCAAGCCCTCATTAGGGAATTTGCAGGTGTCTGGGATTGGATGAATTTCGTGTTTAAGTGGAAACTATTGAGTGTACTGAACACGAGGATACCCTTGGTTCATGAATTGAACAATTATTGGAGAAGACATGACAAAACTCCGGGTTTGACAAGGAGCGAACGGAATGAGAGATGGAACGGGGAAAGGAATTTGAGAATGAGCTGATCAAAGATCACAAAAATTTTCAATTTATGTAATCTTCATTCCCGTTTGTGACTCCGTGAGGGGGTGTTGTCTTATAACTCTCAGTATAAAGGGACTCTAGGTTATGATTTTTTTGGTGATTGATGCCGTTGTGGTCAACTTGCACGCGCGCCACAAATCTAAGGTTCCCTGCTGAGGGGGTGTTTTCCTTACAATATGACCTTTGACAGTGTTCTGAATTATTTAGTTTACACTCACAGTCAGAAGAGTGAGTTGCCAAATACTGTCGATAGACATTTGTTCAAAGGTCATTCCAGTGTCGATTTTCACTAAAATATTCTGGGAATCCTCACGCAATGTGACCTTTCACTCGAAAAAAGATCTCAAAGAACGGAAGAAAATTTTTCAGAGCGTGCATTTTGTCATTCTACATTAGAAAATCAGAATTACAGTTTTTAACGGAAAACCTCTGGTATCAAAAAAATAGTTGTGAGCGGTTTTGGTAATGTATGTAACTAGAGAGAGGGGAGAAAATGAGGGAGAGAGGAGGGGTAAAGTTACGGTCCGACAATTTTAGCTGCGCTGTTGACAGATCGAAACTTTAAAACAGATTTTATTGTCAAAAGTATTTTTTGACCTCTAATTTTGAGCTGCTCCATCACTCCGGCTTGCTATAAAAGTTTGCGCATTTTTTGAGGCGGAACATTTGTCCTGCTCTAAACTGTGACATCTGACATTTCAGTCGTAATTTTTTTGGAATTTTCGTCAAAATTCCGAAATTCGTTTGACCTAACAACTTGTTTAAGTGAATTTATTGAATAAAGCTACAAATGTACCAAATGTAATTTTAACAAACTCACAATTTTCTATCCGGTTACTAGCATCAAGATGATGTCAGTAAATTTGTAAAATAAGAGTAACGGCTGTTGCAAATATACAGTGTAACGCAAAAATTACGATTGTAAATCCTACCAATTCAATTCTTATTAAAATTAATTTTACCGACTGAAATGAGTCTCTGAATTTATTTAAAGCAAAACAGAAAATGATGATGGAATTTAATCGTTAATAATAGTTATCTATCCACCAAAACTCAAGTAAAAATGGCAATGCGCATTTATTCGATGGAATGTTTTAATATTATTCCTGAACTTTCGCCGAAGTTTGAACTCCGCAAGGCGTATTGTGATTATTTTCACTCACCGCCATTCCGGAGTAAAAATAACGCGCGTGAAGTTTCCTACAGAAAACTTGAAAACCTCATTCACAACGTCACATTTTCTTCTCCTCTGACTTCTGAATTTGAAAATTTGCCCCAGTTTGCGCCGCACACATTGAATATATAATCAAGCATTATTAAAAATGCGTCGGTAAGAATTTTAAAAATTGTAAATATGAGACCGTCCTCATGTAAAGGGAACTCACTCTACTGAAGAAACACTTTCAGCTGAGTCCTGTCTGTCGAGTCAGGTCAAAAAATTGGATCTGAAAATTTTGATAAAAATTTAAAATACATCGATACTATCAGTTTCAAGTGATTTCCTTTATTTCTTTGCTTGGGAGGACGTAAATTATTTCATTCGGAGGAAACAAACAAGCATTTTTACTGTGTAAACCTATGTAAAACTCAAAGTTAATAAGAATATTTTTGTTCTGTTTCAGAGAGCCAGACTGAAGGCCCGTACATTACGATGCCAAAACCCGAATACTCGGTTGGCGACCAACTAGACATGAATTGCACGTCTAGTCCAGCGGTGCCTGATCCGGAAATCACGTGGATTCTCAACGGGAAACAGGTTAGTGCGATGTTTCAAGAAAAACTAACGTCCGCGTATTGGGAGGATATGCTCGAGAAAATGTTATCATTTCTCATGAAAGTGATTGATAAGCTAAGTTCAGAGTATCATCTATTATTAGAAACACGGAGAGACAAAACAAACCAGTAGTCTAGTAGGAATTGTTTCGTCGAGTTCCGTACTTACGTTTGGTGATCCGGAAGTGTACAGTTCGTTGAGAACCGAAAAGATTCGGTCGATATGAATTTTGATTGATAAAAGAGATTGACTTATAACACCATAATCAAAAGCATTCTGACCCACGGCAGTGAAGTGTGGCCCATGGAAGATCGTACCAAAAAGATTCTTAAGGCAACTGAGATGGATTTCTGGCGGAGATCAGTCGGAATCTCGAGGAGGAATCACGCAAGGAACGAGAGTGCGTGAGATTATGAACGCCGAGTAGAACATCGTGCATGAAATTATGACCAAACAGCTTGTCTGGTATGGTCATGTTCAACGAGTGGCGGATGACAGATTGCCTAAGAAGTTACTAGATTGGGTTCCTCCTGGGAGGAGACGCAGGGGACGTCCAGCAAAATCATGGATAGGTGGCATTCAAGATGAAATTACAAGATGCCATTTACTAGATGACCTCTGGGTCGATAGACAAAAATGGCGATCAGGTGTTGCAGAGCACCCGGGCGCGCTGTAAAAGCGACTTGAATGTATGTATGTATGAAATTTGACCGATATGAACCAACATTTCTTGACTTCTTGATCTGCACCTTCAGTCCATCACTTGGTTCGCTATGATCCACTGAAGGGGCCATTTCACACGGCTGAGGATAGATCCCTCGAATTAAGAAGCATTCTCCTAGAATTCATCAATTTGTACAACCGAGTTTTTTTTTTTTTTTTTTTATTAACGTTGCAAATGTCGTGACAATATATAAAATTAGGAAGTTTTCCGTTCAAGCTGAAAAAAAAATAATACTTAGAAACTCCTCATCCTTGTAGGTTTTTTCTCTTCTGTTCAAAGGGCAAAAAAGTCCTACATTGACCTGTAGAATAGCCCCTCAAAATGTGTCTCGTTGTCCCTGGAACACCCTTTATACTTCGAACTGAAGTGGCCGCAAATCCCTATCTTGACGTCAATTCGCCTTAACCCTACTCTTATCACCTCCTGTTTAGTTCAGAATCCATATATTTCGATTCGTTGGAACAGATCTCTGCTGGGCGCGGTCTGAAGTGAGATTGATTCGTTCTAGGCCGCGTCTTGTCAGCCTTTTTCCTTAAAAGCCTCGAATTCTCTGAATTTCCTCTCATGTTATCTTAGAGCGCAGCCGGGTAATCAGTCTTTAAGTGTGGAGCATATAAGATGGATTTCTCCGGAAAGGTTTCACTTGAATTTTTAAAGAACGCAGACAAAATTCCTACGAATTTCTTCTTGGGGTGGGATGCGAATCAAAAGAAAACAACTATGCCGGTGCATTTACTTTTAGCAGTCAACAAGAGGTTATCTGCGATAAGCTGACTGTCCTCTAAACTTTTCGCAATAAGCTAGTCCTAAAAATAGTCTTTGCGAAAATATTATTGTAATCAACACCGGTCGATTTGCCAAAAGTTTTTAACTGCTGCTTAGAGGATTTTAACACTGATACCAGGAACGGCCCCCGTTTTTTGGATCAGTTTCGGTTGCCTCCAAAAAATCAAAATTTCTCTGAAAACTAAGCTCATCTAAATGAAATTCCATTTTCCTAGAAATATGTGCAAGATAAAGGAAACCCGATGTCATTTACGGGGTTTTCAGCCAAAATGTACAAGTCGTCATTTATTACATGCGTAACGAATTTTCTCCTCTGTACATAATATCGAGATTTTTTCGGTCAAATACCCCCTCCGTTTACATGTACCACAACTACCATGGAAAGCTCATACGATCATTTTGCGATAAAGGAGAAAATGGGGGATATTTTTTTCAAATGTTTAATGACATTTTTCTCTCCTAATTTGATTGTTGACACTGGAAATCGCTTGAATTTTTTCCAACGCCTTCGGAATATCAGGTTTTCAAGAGTGGGAGAGGATTCTGAGGTGAAAAACGCATTTTCCTAAAAATTTGGTTTTTTTCTGATAAAATTATCTCACCTCTAGGACCTGCAGCCACAAGTAGACGCTATCAAGTGTTCGTAGACGTTAGGCGATACGCACATCCATGCTCCAGTGGCGATTCTTGAATGTTGGCAAAATTGATTTCCTTCCATTTAAATGTATGTTAAACAATCGATTCCTAGTGAAGTAGCTCGTCTCACCTAAAAGCGATATTTTTATTGGGTTTAAATGGAGGAAAAACAATATTGCCAACTTGCCAAATCGTCACTGCCATGCTTTCTAGATTTTCAGGGATTAAGATCAAGTGGAACCTCTTTCAGCAGATCCACGCATCAGCGCCGTCAAAATTTGTCACCACTCCGGAGATTCAAACCCGGGATCTACCGATCAAGATTGCGCGAAGCGCACAACCGGATTGCCGCTTTCGCACCCCTACGAAGCTTCAAAATCGCGTAAAACACAGTCCTAGCGTTGAGTCGTTCGAAAGTCACACAAAATTTCGCGTGAACCGCACAACGGGATTGCCGCTTTCGCACCCCTAGGAAGCTTCAAAATCGCGTAAAACACAGTCCTAGCGTTGAGTCGTTCGAAAGTCACACAAAATTTCGCGTGAACCGCACAACGGGATTACCGTTTTCGCTCAACCTAACAGGGTTCAAAATCGTGTAAAACACAGCGTCCTAGCGTTGAGTCGTTCGAAAGTCACACAAAATATCGCGTGAACCGCACAACGGGATTACCGTTTTCGCACAACCCAAGAAGCTTCAAAATCGCGTAAAACACAGAGTCCGGCCGGCCGCAGAGTGGATTGAGTCAATCAGAGAGTTTCGACTTGAAATTTTTGACGAAAATTTCACTTTGATGTTTATTTTGTCAAATTTTAAATTGTAAGGGGTGCCGCTAGATAAAAATTTCACGATAAAACTAACGAAATCACTTTTAGAACCTCAAAGTGACGTATAGACGGAGTTATAAGCTTCTAAAGTTTCCAAATTCTGTCCGGCCTCTCTCATTGACTCGTTCCACCGTGGGCCGACAGATTCTAGGTAGCCACCCCGGCCCAATTCTTAAAAACTCCCCCCTAAAAATTGACGACAAAAAAAAAAAAAAAAAAAAAAAAAAAAAAAAAAAAAAAAAAAATTCTCCTGAACGTCAAAAATCAATGATACTCGAACTGAACATTACGTTTCTTTTCGCTGAACCCGATCCTCACTCAGGAGTTGGCACAATCCGGTTCAATTAAATTGACTTTCTGTTGGGCGCGGTAACCCGTGGCCTCCCTCAAGGCGCCCCGTAATTTATGGGAGGCCCGAAGGGCGCCGCAAAGAGGACGGGGCGGGGGGGGGGCGCAGGAGTCATGACTTCACCTCAATATCCGAGGCAAAACGGAGAGGAGCCCAGGTTATAAATTTCCCGAGCTTTGCCTCAAATAAAATATATACAGATACGTATCGAAGCTTTCAAAGTTTTCTCCGGCAACTGCATCGGGGGATCGGAGGAGCTAACGGCCCGCTTCCGTGGGGAGTTCCCCGAAACCCGATAAATTTCAATCTGAACGCTTCAAAGTTCATTTGCCGCCGGGGCGTCTGCGCAAACAACCCCATTACCAGTCTCCGCCGAGTGCAGTCCGCCGAACCCGAGGCGATATCCATCCGTCGGACGGACGAAATTGCTAACTTCGGGTTCCTTTTTCGCCTCCTTGCAGAAACTAGAGCCCCTTTGCACTGAGAGTTATGACACGAGGAATCCATCCCTGATTGGCTCTTGTACTCTGAGTCCCCTCAATGCCCCAAGTAGCAGCGATCGCGATAAAGGGCGATTTTATCCGTTGATTATCGCGATTATATCGGTGGCAATGCATCGCAATATTATCGAATAAAAAATTGCGATTTATGGCGATTAAATCGCTGTGCATCGCAATTTTTTGTTCAATAAAATCGCGATCAATTTTCGTCGATAAAATCGAGATTAAATCGCCATATACCGCGATTTTTGATGCGCTAATATCGCGATGAATTGCCAGGCGATAAAATCGCAATTTTATTGCAACAGATCGAGGATAATCGCTCAGATGCTGATGATCTTAGCGATTTTATCGCCGACAAAATCGCAACAAATCGCGATTTTTCCGTTGAAAAATGTTACTTCGGTGTCTCAAACGGTGAAAAAGATCACCTTTTCACCGATTGCAAAGATTATAAACTGGAATGGATCAAGGAATTGGGCATTGGCAGAGCCGGACGGGTCAGAGGGGGCATATGCCCCCCCTCCCGTTTGCCTGAAAAAAGGGAGGAAGAAGGAAAGAGGGAATAGAGAAAAAAAGAAACGGAAGTAAGACGAAGGAAAAACGCTCATACTTGGTAATTATTCATGGTAAAATCGACTGAAACTGCATATCAAGTGCTTCAAATCTCTAAAATTTTTCACCTTCTCCCCTCCCCCGCCCTGATGACTGAATTTGAGAAAAAAATCCGCCTGTTCCCGTTCGAGGTGTCTGGATCTACCTATGGAACTAGAGGTATTTCAGGGAAAGAAAGGAAGGAAGTTGTCACGGAAAAAAAGTGCTAGGGGTTATCTCCTAACATCGTGGTACTACCCCCAATTTGTTGGATGATATGGGCATTACCAATTGATTGCAACCCAAGTTGGGGTACTACCGTAACTTTAGGGGTAGTAGCCTAATTTATTGGGGTACTGCCATGATTAATTGGAAACGTTCATATCATCCAACAACCCGTGCTCTTTTTTCCATGTGGTAATGAGTTGATCGTAGATTACGATACAGTATGAAAAACATATAATTCCGCGAAACAGCTGTTGCAAAGTATAAGTGCAGGATATAAAACTGGTGAAATACTTTTACTGTGCACGATCCTAAATGCTCGAGACGTTTTGAGAAAATGTGTAGTTTCTCAAGGGGAGGGTACTTGAATGTGCTTCTAGTGGTTCACAGAGAAAAAAAGCTGCTGAAGTACCTAACATTCCGGATGTTAAAAATCTACGTGACAACTCTTGAGTGTTAATATGAACGCCACGATTGCTAATTCAACGTAGCTAGGATGTTACTTTAACAGACGGAGGGTTCGTAACAACATTCAAGGGGTGTCGCGCATATTTTAACACTCATGCAGGACGTTACTTCAGCAACTTTTTTTCAGTCTTTAATGATGAAAGTAATCTCAGAATGAAAAAGTCCGACTGCTTACGATAATTTTCAGGGTTTTTTTTATCATTATTGTTAGGAAAAGTTGAAACCAAAGACAAACTTATGAACGGTCTCAACTTTTTACGTCTCTTTAATTTCACGTTTCACTGAAAATGATAAACTTTGCGTAGTAGCCTTCGCAACGCAGAGTAAGTCCCTTTTTTCCTGTGAAAATTTTTGTGATTCTTAGGCATCCGAATAATTTCTTAGAGTGTTCGGATGAGTTTTAATAATTTTAGGACACAAAAGACTTGTCTAGTACATTCCCGCTCAGACACAAGGTCCATTTTCTCAAAACCTCATTCTTTGAGTTATAATTACCACTCTTTTCGATAAGAGGGCAGTTGGATAAGGTCCCGAGATAGAATCCGTGAAAAGCGTTGCGCCTGTCTCGGTGTGTAAAGCTCATTGGTGGAGGAGGAAAAGCAATTCCTCAAACTTTTATCACCAAGACTGAACGAGAAATGCCGTTAAATTGTGTTTTCTAGCCTTCCTCTTTTATCTGCTCCCACGGTTCGGAGGCGGGGATCACACTTTGCGCGGGTGTACTTTCCCGTAAGCGACAACATTGTCCCTTTATCCGCGCGGAAAACAGGAGGAAAGAAATAACAGAAAAATATTTGGTCTCTCCTCGGGGAGATAAAAAATGAGGGAAAGATTAGAGAACAAAGTTTTTCATCAATACTCTAAATGGTTTTCGCTCGATAAAAAATGACCCAGCTCGGATTTATATTCTGTTGGCGCAGACAACAACTGCGAAGAGACATACCTACCCTCCGACTCACGCACAGTCGGTGGAACTTGAAGACGTTTTAACCCCTAGTTTTGAGGTACGATTTTTCCGGGTAGTGAGAGAGAAAGCTACTTTGCAGGACCCTTGCAAAATCCGCTGATAAATAAAACACATTCAGGAAAAAAGTTCGGTCTTATCGTCGCTTTTCTGACGTATGTGCTCGATTTCTACGTGAGCCGTGTTTTACATGTAATTCATGCTTTCTGGGACTCATCTGGTAATCGAGGTACGCCTTCACTCTGGTGAGCCATGGTGAGTGACGACGTGGTGAGCCATGGCAAAGCGTTCCTCATTGACCGCATTATTTTCTCCTCTGGTCACCGTATACTTCGGTTCATATAACCATACGTTCAAATTCACCGCGCTCCCTCCTAATCCAAGAGAAAATCTTCTTGCAGCAAATTCAATAATATTTCTGCTTAGATCAAATCACTTTTGTTTCAATTTAGTTCTAGTTATCAACATGTTCAATTCGCTCTAGCTTCTTCGAAAGTTTCTAGAGAAACTCCATAACTTTTCTCTAAAATAAAATTCTGTTTAAAACTGTTTCTGTTTCTGTTTAAAGCTAATTCGAGCAGGGTATTCCTCCTTTGAGGAATTGCAGTTTGGTGCAAGACTAGTTACGAATAAAACACACAAATAATTCAAAAAGAAATAAACCTAGTTGAATTAAAAGTACTCTATTTTTTTTTTCGGACCCACAATCTCCTGAAAGACTTATTAATAAATGACCAGAAACCATATTAGAAATCAGGAACACAACTGCAGGCGCGTTTCAGGTTTAATTGGACCCATCATCAGTACAGAAAAGTCAGGGGGCTGCGTTGCACTGATGCGTACATACATAATTGCTGCTTTCACGGCGCTCTTTGGCGCACAGCGGCAGTTAGCTGACCTCCTCCAGAAGTCCATCTCCGTTGCTCTTAGTATGCCCTGTGTTCATTTCTTCAGCTGCCAAACTTCACATCCATATGTAAGAATACTACATAATACAACGTTGTAAATTCTCCTTGCGTTGAATCAATGATGAGTCAAATCAGACCCGAAACGCTTGAGTTGAATGAGTATTTTTCCTCTGCAAGGAGAATTCCAGTTTTATACTGAATTAACGCGCGTCGGCAAAATTACTCTTTGTCGAAACGACTCGTGCGTCCAACCGCAATTTATTCGTCACTGAAAATAAATATAATATCGAAGGAAATTCGGCAACATTCCAATGTCGATAGGTGTTTTTCCTCTCGAAGTCAGGGCTGCAGTGTTCTCTGGGCCGGGCCGCATCGGCGGAGGCCGCTAGGAAGTCGGGGGGGGGGGGGGGGCGGAATTTCCGGGAAGGCGTGGAGTCTGACTGCATTTCCGTTTCCTGTCGACAGGTGGAGCGAAGTTTCATCCGGACGTTTCCGGTGGACAACCGGGGGCTGGGGGCCGGGCTCAACGGGGGCATGTCGGGGGCGGTGAAGCTGGCGCTCCCCCTCACCGAGGCCCACGTCCCCAAGATCATGCTCACCTGCCTCTCCACCATCCCCGCCTACCTCGGGCCGGGCGCCAGCCGCCTCGACTACGCCGACTACCGGGCCAACAGCGTTTCCAGTAAGTCAATCTACATTTTTTTTTTTTTGTCGTAGCCTTTTAAGGTGATTCTATGTGATCTAGAGACGAGATCCGCCACCACGCTGCGCTACCTCGTGGTTTACGTTTTTATGATGCAATTATGGACCGATAGACAACGTACGAATTTAAGCATTTTGATACATGTTTCTTAACCAGAATTTCACGTAAAGCACGATTTGCGCAACGAAAATTACTGAAAGCAACTCCTAATGAAGACATTAACGTTTTTATTTCGCATTGGTTACGGGGACTTTGAAGTGCCCGCTGACAAGAAACTCAAAGCTCTACGCGAGTCAAATCGCGCACTGCAACGGTTTAAGCAAGCTTCTCAATCGAGCAATGTTCATTTTCCACCATTCCTAGTATGTTCCTTGTTCAAACCATAAGCAATTTGCTACGGCTGAGCCATTGCATCAAGATTGAAGTTGCCAGATCTGTACATAGCAGTGACTGTCATGATAACATTTAGCGCACGATGTGAATCACGTAGAGCAGTGAGTTTTCATGAGCGGGTGGTTTGAATTCACGCATCAAGAATCATTAAATATCTTCGAAAGGAGTTGGTTTCGGTAATTTTCGTTGTGCGCATCGGATTCTACGTGAAATTTTAGTTAAGAAACATGTATCAGAACGCTGAAATTCGTACCTTTGTCTAGTGGTCCATTATCGTAATGTACAAGATAATGCAAGAAACTAATCCACAACGTGAAGCAGCATTAATATTGAGTAGAACGACATCAGATTTATGTTTAGATTCATTGAAAATTTTAATTGAAACTACGATAACGGACGTCGTCCATTGACTCAATGTGTAAGAGAGAGTCATTATAGCGCTATAAAGACTCTCTCTTACACATTGAGTCAATGGACGACGTCCTTTATCGTAGTTTCAAATAAAAATGTTTAATGAATCTTATAACAAATCTGATGTCACTCTACTCAGTATCAACACTGGAAAAAAACACTTTGGATCTAGAGTCCAGACTCTTGAAAACAATAACAAGAAAAAACACTATTGATTCAATCGGATTTTTGCTTGAATCAAAACGAAATCCGCTTAGATTAAGAGGCTTGGTTCTTGATTTAAGCTGGATTCTGATTGAATCAAGAGTACTTTTTCTTGTCAATGTTTTTAAGAGTCTGGACTCTAGATCCAATGTGTTTTTTTTTTTTCAGTGAATGCTGCTGTACGTTATGGATCAGTCTCTTGCGTTAATTTGTACATAACGATAATTATTGCCTTCCAAAGACGTAAACCGCATATCAGCGCAACTTGGTGGCGGACCTCGTCCCTAAATCACATAAAATCACCTTAAAGCCATAGACCTGCGGGCTGATTATTGAAATGTATAGACGAGGCTACAGAGAAAGGAGACGAAAGGGATATGGAGGGAACCTATCGGGGTTTTAGGACATTTTGTCAACGATTTTTTGTCCGCGCACCTTTTTTGTCCAGTAGTTTACGCCCACACGTAAAATAAGCAACAGTGACTTGGTCCAAGCGTTATATTTTAGTCGGTATGTAAAATTTAAAGCACAAAAAGTAAAAGCACAAAATGTAAAATAAAAAATTAAAGTGCCTTGGAAATCATTAAATTTGACACGGAACCACCAATATTTAAAAAAACACATTATATTATTAATCTCCTTTGATAAATTGATACATATATTTTTTCCCCATCAATTTAAATGAGAATAGTCAATGCAGAGTGTGCAAACATTTCAAAATCATCAGTTAAAAATCGCTGACTATGTGAGTATAAATATTAGAGCCTAACAGAGCGGAGCGGCGTGCTGCCAGCGTGAGAGGCTCACTGGCGCCTACAAACCTAAGTGGATACTTCACGCATTGCACAATGCTTGAAGTATCCACTTAGGTTTGTAGGCGCCAATGCGCGTTTCGCGCTGACCGCCCGCCCTCCGTGCGGCGGCGCCTGAAGCAACTATTTCACAGCAGAGGTGTTGCACAGTATTATACGAAATTGAACGTATTAAGATTGACAGGCATCCTTTAAAAGTACAGCTCTTTCCTCGCAAAATAAATCAAGATACTTATCGTACAAGAGCCTTTAGCTGAGGCAAATCAAGAGGTTCATCGGGTTCAGGTATAACAAGGTGGGAATTTCTTGAAAGATAATTAAGTCCTGTTGCACCAAAGAGGTGTAGAGAGTTTTAGTGAATTTAGTCTAATGGAATTGACGCTCCCTCATTTTTACCAAAAATCTCAATTATATATATTATTTTCCGTCGGATCAAACAACCAAAAAAACAAAAACAAAACAAAAACAAGCAAACCCTCATTCTTCCAAGACATTATACGTTTTCATCCAAAAACGTTGTGAGCAATTGTCGTTTGTATTTACGTGTGGACCAATTAACTTTAGGTCTCAACTGGCACGTGAACCAAAACCTCTGTGCCGAAAAAACGCGTGGACGTAAATTACTGGAAAGAACAGGTGCGCGGACAAAAAATCGTTGACGGAATGTCCTATAACCTCCTATCGGTGGAAGCGGATGGTTGTAACGGACAAAAGAGGTATGTAATAGACTAACTAACGGCAACCCACGAGAGACCCTACAGTGAGTCCATCATTTTCTCCCTTAGTCCATAACGAACACCCATCTCAACCGATAGGATTGCTCCATACTCCCTGTGTTGTAATGTTTCCCTGTGATTAATGTATTTTAAATTCCATAAAAAACGAATATTTAATGAGACTCACTTGATGCACTGAAAGAGTCAAAATATTTTTCAACGTGTATTATACGGTTGATTTCTATCGCCTTCAGCTGCGTCCACAGCAATTGTTGTCACGAATATGTTGTGCGTGCTAATTTTAGCCCATTACATACTCGACTCTCCGAAGGCGTTTTATGTGCGCAAGCAGTGCAACCTTTTGGAGAACGAATAAAGTAGGGATTGAACCTCATTCAATCCACGTCTGTTGTTCTCCAACAGGGTGCTCTATTCCCGCACTTAAAACGCCTTCAGTGAGTCGAATATGCAATCAGCTGAAATCAGCACGTACAGCTTATTCGTAACAACAATTGCTGCAGGCGCAGCAGATGGCGAACTGTTCGGTTAAAAAAAAAGAGTATGATTTAAGTCTGCACGCAATTATAAGGGGCATGTATTCGATCGACATTAATGTAACGAAAAATAAAAACATAAAATCGATCGTTACCGATTTAATGGACAAATAAGTATAAAGCAGCGTCAAAATCAGTAAAAACTTGCATTTACCGTGAAAATTTCAATTCGGATCAGCTTAGATTTTGATTTTTGCGAATTTAAGTCTGCACGCCCCACAGATATACCCCCTGTAAACCATATTTGGGTACATTTTTGCCGTAAGACCACTGTGCGACAGAGCTACAAAAATGGGTCCGAAGAAGTAATAATTTGTGCAAGCGAGTCTCGTTAAAGTTTTGGTATTCTCACAAATCGTGTGCAGTCGTAGTGATAATCTTAATTTCAAATTTTGATTTTTACCTGATTTTCTAACGGAAAAGTTGGAAGGAGTCCCAAGAAATGAAAGCAATTTGGCAGGATATTTCACATAACGATTTGTGTTTTCTAGTTGCCGTGAAGCCCGCTGCCGAGCCGATCACGTCCAGTGCCGTCGCTGATGAGGGCGCCACCGTCGTGCCCGAGTTCTCGTCGCTGGTCCTCATTCCCGTCGCATGGAGGCTGTCTCTCCTACTTCAGTCGTACTCCTTGTAAATCAATTGTTTTCTACAAGACTGATCGACCGATGCTACAACCAAAAGGCTCCCAATCCTTGTAGACGAAACGTGGGAAAACTACACCGGATTAGTCCTCTCAATTGCCATATTTGCCGAAATTAGGAGAAGCGAATTTTCCGCGAGTGGATTCGGATCCTTTCCACGTGCTGCCAACCTCTGTTATTACGGAACGGACTTCTCTTCAATTACGGTGCAGTTTTCCATGTTGGCAGCAATGACGATCAAATTCAAAATTTTGGACTCATCTCCCGAAGAGGGTTCATAGATTAGACGGCTGCTGATTCTGAATACGGGCAATTAAACCTTAAAGTTTAGATTGCGGTAGTCTTTTCTGGTTTTCTTTGTAATCCTGTCAAATTGGATTCCAAAAAAATGAGCCGAATAACCCGAAAACTCCATTAGATTATTATCCTCTTAATAATTGTAATAATATCGAATTGGGTGGCTCGGTTTTAACTTTATCGGAATTCAAAAATGGGTGATAAGAACCCAATGTTCCTTATTGGTCCGATAAGAGGTCCGCATTTTCAAAATTGGAAAATTTGAATATCCAGGGCTTGTAGGATAGTCCCTCTCTGTAAGTCTCAAGCACAGTTTTTAACATTAGACAATTTTTCTAACGTAATAGTGCGGTATAGTTTGGTTTTATCCTCGAATTTAAACCAAGACTGATTGAACTAGTGCTCGTTTATGCTGTTGTGAATTTTTTTTTCTTATTTTCCAAAAAAGAAGCAAACAGGAAATAACTTGATGCATGACGTTTCTAAAATAAATAAAAAAATCGTTTTATCGGAGAAAATTTAGAATGGTAGTGTGGTTTGCATCATTCGCAGAATAAATTAACCCATAAAACTTTCCCGTCGACAATAAATATCCAAGGAGTAACGTTGGAGTTTCAAAATTTCCAAAATCACTCTGAATAGAAGGTTTCGTGAAAAGTTGGGAACCCGGAAGCTTCTGTTGACCGGGAGAGAAGAGAGGGAGAGAGGGAGGATCGCAAGTGAAAACATTTGCGACTCCGACGAGGAATGGTAAACACATAGGTCAAAGTAAATAGCTGATTTACTTGCATCGTAAGAGCTCACTTTTGTTTGTCTTTCCAAGTTCTTTCACGTTCTTTCCCAGCTTCCGGAGGGGATGAACCACCCCCTCCCCTTCTGCCCGTGCTAACGCCACCACTCTCTTACATCTTACACTCACACGCGAGTCTCCTAAACCATTTAAATTTAAGGTGAGGAGTACGCTTTACCCCCCAACGATGGGTTTAAAAATATAGTCAAAGAATCACCCTCTCGATTCGCTTTCCTACAAGGAGAGCTGAAAATCCAAGATCGGACACTGATGGCCTTTCTGTGATGTTATGGTGCAGTGGCGTGGCTTGCTTTGCGATATATAGATTGATCTGCCATTTAAACCTATGGAAAATAATGGATTGACAGGGTGTTCGCCACGAACACCTTAATAATCAGTTCTTTACCACAGCTTCAAATAAGGAAAGATCGATAATCGATTATTAAAGCCGCGGTACTGTCATGGTGAGAGCATGGCGTTTTTTGAATCGAAAATCGGTTAAAAATGCATACAGGAAATGAATCTCAGAATTCGAATTTTCACCGATTTTTGACATCAAAACGATGAAGATTTTGCAGGTGTCTATTTGATGAATTTCATTTTTAAGTGAAAACTATCTAGTGAAGCAATCCCGAGAATATTTTTGTTTCTAAACTAAACAATTATCTAAGATATGGCAAAATGATCTAATCTGCTGAAATTCATGTGCATAAATGGAAAATGCCGTGTGATGACGTCACAAGGTGGTACATTCTTTCCTTTTTCTCGTGTTTTTCTAAAATTTCCCATTTCAGAAAAAATTGTAAAAAGAACTGAAAAAGCGAACTGATCGTAAGCTCGTTGAGCACTCTCAAATTTTGTCGTGCAGATTCTCCATTAAGTGCTCGTTTAAGTAAACGTTGCAGCTGGTGACTCCGGTCTTGGATTTTAATCTCTATTTCTGATTGGCGGATTGCAGATACATTAATTTGTTTTGTAAACCTATTCCTTTGTATAATATTACATTGCAACACTCGTAACCCAGTTCTGACCTGCGCAAACTTTAAATTATAACACTAATTGGTCAATATCCCTCCCGAGAAATAACCCAGAAGAGGGAATTTTGAGCCGTCAGAATTAAGATGAATCATCTTGTCAGCACGCAATTCGTATCATTGACGCACATCATCATTTTGAGGGTGATGATGGAATTTTGCTTTTCATCTTCACGGCATCGACTCTCTAAAGAGATATCAAAAATCTATTGTTTCAATATCATGCAATATACCAGACCATACGGTACAATTGTACAATAAATTGTAGAATAGTACTTGTTTTATAAATGTTTATCTGTGTACTTGCATATTCTGAGTATGCAAAGCTTTTAGCCGAAGAGAATGTGTTTGTTTATTTTTCTCTGTCTTTTTTATTTCTGCATTTCGCTAACTATGTTCATAATTTTATGTATGTGATGATAATACTGTTTCAAGTCTTCCATTTAATTTTAATTATATTTTAATACAGGGTCTCAAAAACTTCGAACAAAATCAATCAGTAATATTTAATTATGTCATTCATGAATCAATGTTATGAGATAAAGCTATTTTGCTAAGTGAGATATTGATTTAATAGGTCTAAATAGGGACAGATTTTCGCTTAGCAGTGTGCCGCTGTCATTTAGAATAGAATTTAGTCATTTAAGACTTTATTTTTATTGTTCCTAACTTCCTTGCGTAGGCAGTAACCTAGTTTATACCATGCAAGGTCCGCCGCGATATGTAACGGTGGCGTGGTGTGTTTTTCGATACATCGATTGATCTGTCATTTAAACCTATGAGAGAGGATCGATAAACAGGGTGTTTACATCGAACACCTTAAAAATCGATTCTTTATCATAGCTTCAAGTGGGGAAATATCGATAATCGATCATTCACGCTTTGCCACTGATATGTAGGATGGTATTGAATGATCAACTGACCGGAGCGTTGAAGTTTGCACATGCAGCAATAAGTGCGTTTCAACTCAATTTGTCGATGATGAGAGCAGAGCTCTTCTGAGGGAAGACCCTTGAAATTTGTTCACGTAATTTATCAAATTTTATTACATTATTCACAGTCGCAATCCCACAGACGCGCAACTTACTACCAAAAAAGAGGGGAAACTTGTACTGGCATTCCTTTGAATCATTAGAACTTGAAAAGCCTGTCCATTGTTTCGACTCGACCATGAAATCGATGAGATTGAAATGCAATTCAATGAATGAAATTGTAATGAAAACGATTTTAGCGTATCGAAGTAGATAGAACTTATTGACTTTATTTTAAGTTTTTGGAATGTGATTTTTGGCACGAACATTCCTTAATGATACAGCAAGAGACTGGAATGTCAATTCTTCCAAAATAATGCATCTACTGATGAAAATTTGAAATATTTTGATTGTGCACAGAATGTTTTGCGCCAAAGCTAAAGGTCCACTTCAATTGAATCAGTAAGAGCGAAAACACACCAACTCGAAAAAATGAAAATAATCAAGACACACGGAAAAACTGCTCAGTAGGTGAAGAAGTTGGTCTAAAAAAAGGATGTCTGGTGCCGGAAGACGAGTACTTAAGGTCACCATAAAGGTCCAAGTTGGAACAGATGCGTTAACTTCGTTAACTTCAATGACCTTTACGAAACTGACTGTCTTCAACAAAAATTGAGCATTTTCGAGTCACCGAGTAAGTGTGTTTCCGCTCTCGCCGATTCAATTCTAATCGTTACAAAACAGCGTTCTCTGGAAAAAAAAACACATTGGATCTATAGTCCAGACTCTTGAAAACATTGACAAGAAAAAGGACTCTTGATTCAATGAGATTTAAGCTTAAATCCAAAGGAAATCCGCTCAAATTAAGAGGCTTGGTTCTTAATTTAAGCTTAAATCTAATTGAATCAAGAGTATTTTTTCGTGTCAATGTTTTTAAGAGTCTAGACTCTAGATCCAATGTGTTTTTTTTTTCCAGTGTTCGGGCAGATTTTATATTTTGCGCTGGGGCAGCCCGAAACATCAATGCACGAATGTTTGGCCGGTGAAACTGACCCATTGCACCGGCGCGGCGCGCCGCCCGACTTTGAGAAGAAAAGCATCTTACATCAAAAGAGCTTAGAAAATAATCTCTCGCTAACCCGCGGGGTTCGGCTGAAATGAAAGTTCACCGATACAGGTTAGCTTGGTATTTCGTAAAACTACATTTCCCCCTTTTTTGATCTAAAGAATACAGTAGCGAACGCCAATCGAAAAGCCCCGGCGATCCGCCCAAGTCGACTGTTATGATTGTGTTTACGCTCGGGTTGCTCGTCGATTCGCCTTCAGCCCGAAAACGCAGTCTCGTTGGACGGACTAAATTGTGATCAAAGGAGATTCAAGAAGTGAAATTGGGATATCCGATACTCTTCGGTTGAAGAACTTATTCAAACGTAATGGTAGCACACGTATCTATAATTTACAGAAGCAGAATACTGATAAAATGAGCCTGATGCAATGAAGATGTTGCATGTGTGAGGAATTTGCGATTTGACTGTTGATTCATGTGTAAAAGTTCGCGAGAAACACGATGGTGACACTGTTTTCTCTGAAATCAACTCCCGAGCTCAAAAAAGGCTCTCAAGTTGAGGCCGAAATGGAGGGGATATCCCACACTATCCGGACATCAAGACAAACTCTCCATGCAAAGATAGGGAGAAAATACATTAGTATGGTTGCCGTATTTTCAGTTTTGGAGTCCCCAAATAAAGTGGCAACCCTGCTAATTTATTTGCTCCGTATCTTTGCATGGATATTGATGTAGAGGCGGACTCTCATCAGGATAGCGTGGGATATACCCTCCATTTTAGCCTCAACTTGAGAGCTTTTTTTGAGCGTGGGAGTTAATTTCAGAGAAAACCAGTGCCACCATCGTGTTTCACGCGAACTTTTACATAAGAATCAGTAGTCAAATCGCAAATTCCTCACATATGTAACACCTCCATTCTGGCTCATTTTAGAAACAATGTTTGTGCCGTTTTATTTCACGTGCAGATAGGTGATTTCTGGATGAGTTGGAAACAGTAGTTCTTTTTGCAAAGTGCAGTCCATTCATCAGTCTGTCTTAATCTCTATCTGATAGTCTTAAGTATGATCAGCGTGGCCAAAGTGCCGGTCTTGATTTGCCTTTTTTCAAAGGTAGTTTCAGCTTTTGGAAGCTCCCTTTTCATTTCTGACACACACACAGTGGATCAGTTGCGCTGGTCACAAAATCGTGTTTTGATGCCTTGATTAGCTGATAATAATGAGATCTGCCCCAGCAGCAACTCTCTATGTTCAATATTAACATAGATATTGCGCTTTGAAAAATTCGGTTTATGACGTCACCCTCCGCAGTAGTGACACCCTTAGTTTCTTCCACCTTGCTTCCATCAATCAGCGAGACACAAATGTGCACTGATTACGGAACTTAAAACTCGGATGAAAGCAAGATGGAAGAAACCAAAGGTGTCATTGCCGCGGTGGATGACGTCATAAACCGAATTTTTCAAAGCGGGAAATCTCGGTAAACCTTGAAACTAGAAAGTTGCTGTTTGGATGGATCTTGTTATTTTAAGCTGATCGACAAGAAGAAAGCATCAAAACACGAGTTTGTGACCAGCGCAACTCATCCATTATACAATGATCGAACTTTCCTACCATTTGGTAGCAGAAGCGGATCTGGCAATTTGACAACCCCGGTTTCCTCCATTTGAACCTATGTTAAATAATAGATTTTTGTCGGAACACCTGGTTCCTCCAATAATCGATATGTCACAGGCAAATAGTAAAATCAGGCATTTTGTCAAATGCCTAGGCAAATGGCCAAATATTCTAACTTAGATTGAAATTTTGATTCTTCTCCTAATTTTAGACAAAATAATGAATTGCTCCTGTAAGGAAAAGTTATCAGTAAAAATTTGCATCACACCGAAGGATTTTAAACGATTTTTAGCTCCTGATCAGACACTTATCTTGACATTTTCAGCATGTTATAAAATACAGAATTTTTAGAATTCATCATTTAAAAATATGAGAGGCAATAAAAGAGGAAGAGATAAGAGGAGTTGGTAGATTTGATGAGTTATTTTTCCCAAAATATTGAAAACTTGTGACCTGTTCGCCAAAAATTCACAAAATTTTGTAGACCATCAAAATTTAACTATCTGCTTAGGCATTTTACTAAATGCCTGATTTCACTATTTGCCTGCGACAGATACATTTCCATAGGTTTAAATGGATAAAAACATTATTGCCAAATCGCTGGATCCGCCAATGTTTGGAAGGGTCCGAGGCACGAGTCTCTCTTCTCTAATTAAGTGCTAGTTTTTAGACAAAAGGTGTAAATAAAGTTGTTGACGTACTTGTAAATAATGTATCAATTTGGTGTATATGTATGGTTAAAGACATGTCTGTAAATACGCTGCTCAATGAGTGTTCTGGTGGCTAAAAAAAGTAATAATCTTGTTCTGATATGTAGTTCTAGCTGCGGCAAGAGAAAGGCTCAGACCCGAAGCGCAAATAAAGAGTTTCTTGTATAACACCGTTTTTCATTTTTATCCTTCCTTCCTGGTCTCACTTCGTTGTTTCTAGAGTCCCTTCATCCTGAGAGTCAAGACAATGTGAATCCATTTCTGATTGGTTCCCGTATTTTATGCCTTCACAGTGTCACAAACAGGAATAAAGATTACATTTTCACCGATTGCAAAGATTATAATCTGGAATGGACCAGAGAATTACGGGTTCGGCAAGGAACAAACGGAATGAGAGAAGGACGGAGAAAGGAAGTTTAGAATGGTCCGATCGAAGATTACAAAGAACGTTCAATTTCTGTAATCTTTATTCCCGTTTGTGACTCCATGAAGGGTGTTGTTTTGACTCTCAGTATAAAGGGACTCTAGTTGTTTCCTTCACGAAAGAACGTAACTATACTGGTAAAAAATTCCGGCGCGAAATTCACGCTTACTCAGTTCCTATTTTGACCACCTGTTACTCTGAGTGCACGGATCCGGCGTGAAATAAGCTCGGCGCGAATTTCGCGCTCTGGCCGGAGTGAAAATCTGACAGGCAAACGAAAAACGGAATTGCCGCAGCATGAATTTGAACCCGAATCGCGGCGGTGATAGACGAGTGTTCTACCACTTTGCCATTCGGCGCTCGTGCTAGGAGGTCCTGGTACTTGGACGCTACTTGGGTAATAATTAGACATTTGGACTACATTTTGCAATTAGGAACTATAAATTCCGACCCGTTTTAAAAACAACGTATGTGCCACTAGTTTACCTATGCACATAAGTGTTTTTTCAGATGAGCCAGGATTTATAGCTCCAAATTGCAAAATTCAGTCCATTTCGTCAACGACTTTTTGTCCACACACTCGTTCTTTCCAGTAGTTTACGTCAACGAGTTTTCTTGGCAGAGGAGTTTTGGTCCACATACCGATTGAAACCCAAAGTTAATTGATCTACCCGAAATACAAACAAAAATGTATCACAATGTTTGAAATAATGAAGATTTGCTTGTTTGTTTTCTTTATTTTTTTATTTCATTTTTTTTGTTTTTTTTTTTGTTCGGTCCGACAGAGAAAAATATATAATTGAGATTTTTGGTAATAATGAAGGAGCGTTAAATCCATTGGGGTTTTTTTTAAAAACTCTCTACACATCTTTGATGCAATGGGACTTAATTATTTTTCAAGAAAATTCCATCTTGTTATACCTGAACCGGATAAGTCTTTTGATTTGCCTCACCGGAAGGCTCTTAAATTGTTCCTGCGTACGATAACTCTGCGACGGCGCCGGCGCGTGGCATGACGCGGCGCTTCGAGCTACTATTTCCCCATGGAGATGTTGCACAGTATCATACCAGATTGAAGGCACCTCAGCGTATCATGATTGATGGCATTAAAAGCACGAAGTTTCCTCGTAAATTAAATCGAGAGACGACGATAAAAAGAGAGTGGTAGTCGAAAAACTTACTAAGTCCTAGTATCTGTATTCAAAAATTTACCGCAGAAAAGATTTTCCTTTCATTCAATATAGAAAATAATGCTTGTTTAAAGAAGATAAGATGTTTATAAAAAAAAAAAAAGTAATTTACATCAAGCAGAGACCCGCTTTTATTTAGCGATTTCATTCTTGATTCAAATTAAAATATTTTTACGGCATACTCAATATGTTGGTATTAATATATTAGGTTGAAGTGCCATAAAATCCGTTTAATTATGTGCAACACCTCTCATGTGAAATAGTAGCTTGAGGCGCCTTGGCACGGCGCGGCATGCTGCCAGCTGCAGCGCAGGACGCGCACTGGCGCCTACAAACCTAAGGGGATACTTCACGCATTGCGCCATGCGTGAAGTATCCCCTTAGGTTTGTAGGCGCGAATGTGGACTTTGCGCTGGCAGCACGCCGCTCCGCTCCGCTCTATATTAGGCTCTAATATTTAAACTCGCGGAGTCCGCGTTTTTCAACTGATGATTTTGACATGTTTGCACACTCTTCATGCATTATTCTCATTTATATTGATGAAAAAAAAGTATGTATTGAAGGAAAATATAATGTGTGTTTTGTGAATATGAAGGTGGTTCCGTATCAAATTGAATGATTTCCAAAGCACTTTAATTTTTCTTTTATATTTTGTGCTTTTACTGTGCTGCAGCGTGGTGTACGCGCAACCAGACGCTTAAAATTGGAAGTATTTACTTCTAAAATAGCGATGTAGGAAAGGGCTAAAACCATAGATTGCGTGTCTCTTGGTTTTTTTCCTCTTTTATTCATTTTTGTAAAGGTAGTTTCTTTCAATATAAATATGGCTCATTGACATTAATATCGATGCCGTCGCTTGGAAAATATTTTACAAATATTTGTCACGCTTTAAAAATTTAAATATCTTTAAAATGAAGTAATGTTTTCATAAAAAAAAGAAAAAAATATATTTACACATAAGGTATATTTCATGTAGAAAATTTTAAGGATAGAAATAAAACCAAATATTCACCAATGAAAATTTGAAAAGGCGAATCGAAAGAAGAAAGTAACATTTCATTTAAAAAATGAGGTACCATAACAACACCTCCTTCTCTCTCATTTTTCTCCGTTCGATAATGTAAATATAATTTTACATACGGGCTAAAATATGACGTTTGGACCACGTGACTGTTGCTTATTTTACGCGTGGACGTTAACTACTGAACAAAACAGGTGCGCAGACGAAAAATTGTTGACGGAATGTCCTGAAACTCGCTTATTGAGGTACCCCAACTAATTCGTCCGTTGTTGGTGATATTTACGCTCTGATCTATTCACTCAAAGTACGACGCGAAATTCGCGCTGGATTTTTTTTTACGCCGGCTATTCACTCAGAGTAAATCATTGCTTTTTAACAGTGTACATTTGAGGGGCTTGGAGGACGGCGCTTCAGTGCAGTTTTTGGAAAAATCGAGATTTTAATGATTTCAAGTAAAGCTAGTCTTAAGCTGTAGTAGTAGTCTTAAGTAAAGCTAGTCTGTGAAAAATTTGCTCCCGAATTCAAATTTTTAAACATCAAAAAGTCAGTTTGAACTTTCTTTCCACCATACTGATCCGTGTAATTTCGATATTTCGAACACGTATTTCTCGGAATAGCAAAAACTGCAATTATGCGTCTTGTCCCAACAGTCCCTCATTTCAACGTTGGCAAATCTCTCCTTGCAAATTGCATTTCTACCGGAAGATCCTTGGGCATCTCTATCTGAGACTTTAGCTAATTTTTCCTCTGATCCCGTGCAAAAATCAGAAATAAATGTGACAAAAATCCTGCCTTAATAGCGAAGAGAGCAGTAAGTGCAGCCTCGAGACATGATAATGCTCTCTTCGCCATCACGGCAGAATCGCACGATTACATTTCGTAAAAAATGTAATTGTTTGAGTCCATTCGGCAACCTTTGAATGGAGTTACGTTCGTTCATACAAGAGACGACGACTTCATTTAACTCAATGGTGCGATGGTGGCCATCGCAAGTCGGCAGTTTAAATGAATGTAAAACAATCGATGTCATTCTTTCATTTTTCATTTAATTATCTACAATACAAAACCTACCACGAAAAATCCACATGATTACATGCTGTAGATCGGGTAAATACGTTTTTTTTCTGTTCAAATAATTACAAAAATAATCTCATGTGCATGCATGCATATGTACAGCAGAAGCTAATAGTCGAAATTATACATGTTGAAACAGTTTTATGTCACGTTAGCTAATTAATGCTCATTCTTTATTGCAATTTAAATTCATTTTTTCTCATTTAGATTTGAAACTTGAGCAAGAAATGACGGTAGACGTTCTCGTTCCAATGCATAAACTCCTTGTGGAAGAAAACCAAACTAAGATATTAAGAAGGCATTTGGTATGATTTGATAAGAGGAGACCAATATTGCAATACCACCGTGTTAGAGAAGAGCAGCTGTAAGTGCATTTCTCTCTGAGCCATGATTGACACACGCTTTTATGTGTCTCGAGGTTCATCCAAACATGCACTCATTGCTCTCTTCGCTATCACGGCAGAATATTGATCAATGTCTGAGATCTTTTACAGCACGTATTCTCGTTTGTCATGTTGTTTTTTTCTCCCGCTGGTTCTAAAGGCAAAGACCTCACATTGTGTCGTTGCCTTCCGACCAAAGGATCACAAGCGCCCTGCAAAGTTTAAAAACTTCCTCCGCCTTTTTATTTTTTACAGAGAAATTGTGCAACGAAGCTGTCCGAAAATTTCACTTAATTTCCTTCGCACTGCCGATGAAATTTAGTGAAATTTTCAAACAGATTCAACCAACAATTTCTCTGTAAAAAAATAAAATGGCGGCGGAAATTTTTAAACGCAGCATGGCGCTTGTGCTACTTTGGCCGGAAGATGACGATGTGTTTATCCTAGCGTTAGGGTTATTAGATACTTCACAACTTTTTCCCCAAATGATGAACAACTTTCTAAGTAATTTATTCAGAAAATTAAACCTAGTTTGACCAATGTGTTTTGCAAACTAGATAGCCTGATATATATTCGTCATATCAAGTGCTTATGACGTCGCTCATCAATCATCATTTTGAGCAGACGAAAAGTCTTCTCGGCAGTTTGCATCTCTTTCAAACGAAGTCATTTTGTGAACTTATTCGATCATAAAGCACAGTTTGTTCCGAAGTCGGCGCAACTTATCGTAAGTACTTAAGTAGACAAACGAGTACTTAAATCAAGCCATAATTACCACGTAAATCAGTTGATTTCGCATGAAAACAAGTTAATTTTTCTCATGAGCTCTGCAAGCTGATCATTGAAATTGATAGACAAAGAAGACGAAGAGGTAATGGAGGGCTTCTACTGGTGGGAGATGGCGGTTGTATAATGCACAAAGGAGGTACAGAATAGACCGAGTAACGGCACCCAGGAGAGACCCTTCAGCTAGTCTATCATTTCCCCTTTGGCTGTAACAATCACCCATTTCAACCTAAAGGATCCTTCCAGCCTTCTTTAGCTCCTGTGTCTCTATAGCTTTGTCCATAGCTTGGTCTATAAATTTTAATAATCAGCCTTCTGAAATATGCATACAAATATACGCAAGTCAGGGTTCATAAAATGGACCTGTTTCCTTTGGAATACAAGTGATTCGTATAAGATAGCCAAAAACAAGTCTCAGACGCATTTTGAAACAAAATTTCGACAAACATTCTTTGATCGTAGTTGTTCCTATTTACATATGTGTAGGCGCTTGCGCTGAGACAAGAAAAAAAAATAGACTACAAAAATTACGCTCGTATCTTACGCAATGTAGTAAGCTCATGCTTTTTGCAAGCTTAGTTTCGTCAGGTAAATTAGGGTTTGTAAGGACGGCTGCAGCAGCAGAACATCTGGTAGAACACCCGTTGGGTGCATGACGGAACGACGATGATCTCCGTTTCGACGATTTTCGTGACCTCCTGTTCCGGGAAGTGGACCCGATACTGCGAGTTCGACTTCGTTAGTTGGTGGTTGCTGTTGCTCGACTTCAGACTGGGTTTTGCTGGCGGATCAAAAAAAGGATAGAAATTAAAATATTAAAACTCAAATTTATATCAAATCTACGATATTTTCTTAGAAAAAAAACTCAACAATTAATTTAATGATTAATTAATTTAATCCATCACATATTAATTAATTTAAATAAACCACGGATTGATTTCAATATCAGAACCAACTTTAGCAGAGAGGAACTGTGTGAAGAACCGCTAACCGACATTGCAACAGAGAGGAGGACCTTATAAGTAAAGTTTTTCTCTAGCCTTAAAAAGAAACTTGCATCGCGATTTTCAATTGAAAAATATTTGCTGACTCATAAAATACGCACTTGCGCCAAAGTTGCTGTTGCACCATTCACTTTTAAGGAGATCTGCCTATCCATTCAATCGCAGCTAATAAAACGCCTTCAAACCTGCTGGATGCAACATGGCTTTCACTCTTTATTTCAGTGTATCAGACATCAACACAGCTTCTTCCTGCTAAACTCATGTCAGTTTATTTAAGCACTCATTCTCTTCTTAGCGTGTTCGGCAAAAAACCACCCGACTGTTTCCTTACTGGTGTGCCAAAAAAGAAGTAAAGGCGTAAGATATCTGTACGTTGCCTGTTACACTCTTATCGACTACAAAGTCTCAGGTAAACTTTGGAATGTCTTCCCTTGGTTTTTCTTTCGAATTATTTCGAAAGAGAGAATTCAAAGAAAATCCAGGTTTTATCCATAGTATCTAAAGATATCAAATTAAAACATTAATTACTTTTTTGAATAATAACTATTTAATCGGAGGCAGGGCCGGATTAAGGGGGTGGCCACATGGGCCGCGGCCTATGGCGGCAAAATTAAGGGGTGGCAAATTTTGCATTTTTTTTATATGCCGGTACAAAAAAATCGGATTCAGAAAGAAATTACAAACAAGAAAAGGTGACAAAATCTCTCATTTCCTGATGAGAGTTCATTAATTTCTAATTTTGTCGTAATTCGGCGATACAAAAGACTGGGCACCTTTAATTAGTTGAGTTAAGAGAGAAAGCAAACACGTAATTTGGCCTGGAGCGGCGCGGCGCAAAGAGACATGATGACGAGGACTTGAGATGGGAGAAGCCCTCGACGCGGTGGTCGGCATGTAACACATATTAGCGCCTACGAGACTGCATGAATACTTCACGCATTGCGTCAAACACAGTACGGTCGGCGCGGCGCGGCGTGAAACGCACGGTGCCTACAAGACTACATGAATACTTCACGCATTGCGCCAAACACAGTGTGGTCAGCGCGGCACGGCGGCGGAAGTTAAAATTATTAAACCACGTTTATGTTTGTTCTTCCTTAATTTTTTAGTTCATTTCTTACAAATGGAAGGCCTTGTCCCCACAGAGATAGGTTTACGGAACTGAATTTTCGCGCGAAGTTCCGTGAACTTTTGCTAGTAGTGTCGACAGGGCTTACGCAAAAAATGTGTCCAACACGAGTGAACGCGTCTTATGCACCCTTCTCCCTCCGGCACGTTCAATTGATGGTTTTTATTGATATTTCAAAATGAATGAGAAGAGGGCGGCAAAATATAGGCGGCCCATGGGCGGAAAGTAGATAAATCCGGCCATGATCGGAGGGAATGTGGCAACATTCGAATGCTCATACTACGTTGTTCGTTAGCACGTTATTCTCTAAGGCATATGCCAAATATGTCTCCACAAGAGCCTCGGCTGTCAGATTTTCGACATTTTCTTAAATTTCCAACGAAATTGTAGGATCGGACGACCGAAACGTACACCTCGGTTGTTCCAGAGGTGCAAGATAACATTTTACGGAATGATTTTTTTTCTTTTTGTTTTTCTTGATTGAAAAGTTTCAAAATATCAACGCAAAGTTCATAGGGGGCGGGTATGCAACCTGTACCAAAAGATCGAGATTTTGACAAGAAACTACATACATGTAGATTTTTTTAAAAAAATTGAGTATTTACCCACGATATAGAAACTATAGATTGGTTGTGGCCTACGAAAAAACGTGACACACATGGAGCGGTCGTTCGATAGGCGGGCGGGGAGTGGAAATGACCAATTGCTATCTTCGTCATAACCTCAAATACATGGGATCTTACGGAAGTTTTTACAGTAAATGAATTAGCGTTGAAATTTTCATCGAAAACTCACTTCATGAATGGGAGTGCCATATCTGCACACAGATTTTCAAACAGTTGGTTCTAAATTTGATATAAGTCTGTACTCAGCAACAGTCCCATAAGAAGCCATAGAGACCGACTATCTTCGTCCTAACCTAATTGTTACTCCTGGTGTGTCAAGAATTTCAATGTTGGCGTAGCATAGGATCACCTCATCTTTAGTTTCTAGATAGCTGGTATTTACCAATTATGACCATCCACGGAAGGAAGAGGAGTATCTTATGAACATTTTGTCCATTTGGGGCTCCTGTGGACGTCGCATTTATAGGCGCTTATATGGACGTATATATTTATGCTGAAAGGAACCAGACACGGGTGAAAAAGGAGTGTGCTTGTTAGTTGAGAACCGTAAGAATGAATGGGAATTATAAAGCGCCAGTGACGTCAGCGGCAACAACCAGGCTCCGCGCAACCAGCTGGACGGTTGTGCGCTTTAACTCATGAGCCCTATTCAAAACTCTCTTGTCACATGCCCACGGCTCATGAGTTAGCATATTTTGGTTCTTTATGATTTAATGTAAATTCTCAATTTTTCATTCTCCCAAATGGAATTACGCTCACTTTTACATTTTTACCTATGCAGCTTTCATAAGCACACCCCATCTTCCCCACACGTCTCTAGTTCCTTTTAGCATAAATACGTCCGAATGCTTCGCGAATTTATTAAAAGTCTCAACAAAAATTTCATCGTCATTTCACAAAATGGCATGAAATTTCGCATCTGTGGTGCAGCGCGGATTCTTACGCGTGTTTTGGGCTTCCTCAACATTTTGAGTACCCGGGGCACGTACGCGCACGTCAACGCACGCGGCGGGATCGACGCTAGGGGGCAGCACCGCTGCCACAACGTCCGAAAAAACCCGACGAAAGAGTCAACGCGGAACGACATTCCGGAGCGAGGTGACATCGCCACAGATGTATCGATTAGGCATGGCTTGCACAGAACAAATGATGAGACCTCCGAACACTTTCGGTAATGTAATTGCTTGATTAGCTTGATTAGCTTTGCGAATGTTCCACCGCTTGCGAATAATGCTCTTGTGAATGATCTCGTGCAGTACGGAGAATTGAAACCGGTGTCTAAAAATGCGACCGTCAACAGGGAAGGGGGACCTACGGATGAAAACAGTGAAGTTTCTAGAAAAAACAAATTATTGGACTTCATTTTGCAACTCTCTCAGGCAATACAAGTGGCTCATCCGCAGAAACATCTATCTGCGGGCTGTTATTGAAATTGATAGACATAGCGATAGACATAAAAGATACAAGGAGAAAAAAATTTCGTGCAAGGGACCCGAAGTTGAGGTCATATGGATCCCTGAAGTTTTCTGATCACGCATCCGAAAACTTGAGGTCGAGCTGCCGAAGTTCGGGTCAGACATCGAGGCACTTCGGTATGTACCGGAGTACTTCAGATGTGTGACCTGAGCCCTTCGGTATACATCGAAGTACTTCAGATGTCTAACCCGAACTTCGGCAGCTGGACCTCAAATTTTACATATGTGATCCGAAAACTTCAGAGATCCACATGACCTTAACTTCGGGTCCCACGCACGAAGTTTTTTTCTCCGTGTATATGGAACATTCAGCAATTCTATTGGTTGAAATAGGTAGTGGCTATAGACTAAGGGGAAACTGGTGAACTAACTATACAGCGTTTCTCGTGGGTTGCTTTTTGTTAGTCTATCACTTATCTCCTTTGTCTATTGTAACCACCCGCTTCCACCAGTAGGATCGCTCAAATTATTTTCAGTTTGTCATCTTTGTCTATCGCCTTGTCTTTTATATTCAATAATCAGCTCGCTGCATGGGGAAATATATGGCGCGAAAGGGTGGTTTCACGATAACTGGAATAGTTTTGTCGCCGTAACAGACAACACATTTTTCCGTCATATTTTTAGGAGTAATGATAATCACTCGAATTTGTTTGCATTAATCTGCACAGGGTTACATGAATAACGCTTTTCAAAGATTCATCGCTTTACTTTTTAATTTTAATATATAAACCGCCGAAAATGTGTTGTCTTTACGCTGACGGCCTCTACTATTTACTCGATCCACTATGCGAGACCTGCCGTGCTAAGGAACAACGCCGTATGAACATTCGAGAGGTGCCAAATTCTCTCTCAGAAAATAGTTATTTTTGAAGAAAGTCATGCATCTTTTTCCTTTGAAATTTTCTGGAACTTCAGGTGAAATTACGAACAAAATTATCTGAAAAATCGGAGGGAAAATATTTACAAGTTTTCCCGAAAATTCACGATTTGCCATAGGAAATTTGGCAACGCCTGAAGGTTCATACGGTGTTTATCCTTAGCACGGCAGTGTAAGCCCAAAATCTAAATCCGGTCCTGAGCGGAAAAAGCGGGTACCTGGTAACTTCTGTGTTGCAGTCTCAGTCTCAGCTTCGCCACCAATGGACACCGAGGAGTTCTCCCTGGCCAAAGTGCAAGCCTCCCCGTTCGCGCCAGATTTTGTCTCGTCGACCACATCTCCGTCCTTTGGCGTGGCATCGGGTGAATCCAGATGATTTCCTTTCTCGTCGACAGTTGCTCCTTCATTCTCTGACATCTGCGAACCTCTGCATAGTATTGAGAAAACTCACGTGACCCCTTCACTTGACCCTACGTTGATCTCGAGTCACACGCACAATAATTCAATGTATAATTCGACTTGAACACGCGATAACTAAGCCGTCTTATCTCCTCAATGGCCATCTAAGTTATGTTTGGAGGAAACTGATATTTCACTTGGCTCTTAGTTTCCAATCCGGCGACTTGCTCAGGTTCTTTCATAGGTTAAAAACTTTTCGACTTCACTTCCTGGCTTTTTTTGGGATTTGTTCCTATCATCGAGTAGTTTATCGGATTTTCTATGAAAAGCTTTGTCACACAATAGTAAAACGATTTACAATGTTTAGCTTTTTTTAGTCCTTTCAATACTGATATTAGTTTAGTGAAATTTTCACGCGCCACAAATGTTGCATCCAGATTCAGTTTCGGTCCAATTTAAGACCAAATTTCGACGAAAAACCGACGGATATTTGACGGATTTAAGTGATTAAAGCCATGAAATTTCTTTCAACCGGACAGGGCCTCGATAAAAATTTGACGCATCACAATTGCAGCATCGTTTAGATTAAATTTTGTACCAAAATTAGACAAAATACAGCGGTAAAATTTCAAATCTTTCGAACTTGAACAAATGCTTCATACGAATTTTACGGGTCAACACCTCGGCCAAAATTTTGACAAAATTTCAAAGGGCAAAACAATGGTAACTGGACGTCATTCAACGGACGGGCCGGTTTTCGATGGGAATTCCACTCGTCACAGTATCGCAGTTGGCCGAAATTGTATGAAAATTGATGAAAATCTACATCGACAAAATCTCGTTTGGTCGGACGGGGGGTTCGATGAAAATTTTACGCGTCAACACTTCGGCCGAAATTTCGACCGAATTCCAAAGGGAAAAATAATGGCAATTTAACGTATAGAACTACCTCCGATGGGAATTTTAATCGTCACAATATTGGAGTCGGCCAAAACTGTATACAAATTGATGGAAATCTACATCGACAAAATCTCGTTTGGTCGGACAGGAGTTTCGATGAAAATTTTACGCGTCAACACTTCGGCCGAAATTTCGACCGAATTCCAAAGGAGAAAAATAATGGCAATTTGACGTATAGAACTACTTCCGATGGGAATTTTACTCGTCACGATATTGGAGTCGACCAAAACTGTATACAAATTGATGGAAATCTACATCGACAAACTCGTTTTTCAATGAAAATCTCACGCGTCACAACAAACGAGCGGGCCTCGGAAGCTCGAGCAAAGAACCATTGGCGCGCTCGGGTGACGAGGCGTCACGAGCTATGACTGATGGACAGGACCTCGCGGGGACCACCTTACAGGTGCTCGGCGTCGCCGTGGCCAGGCAGGCACAGGACGTCGCTGAAATCGGGTGACACCGACGGCGACGTCGAGTCCTATTGACTCTAATTGCGCTGCGCCCGGTGCCACGCGGAAGCGATCGATTGTTGGAACCTTGTGTTTAATTACGGCCGGGCCCGGGCGGCGGGCTCGCATCTCGAGACGAGCTCGCCGAGCCGGAGGACGGGCAGGAGGACGCCCGTCCAAAATTGATGAGTCCTTTCGGTGTCACGCCGGAGCCGGACCCTCTATCCTGAATTTTAATCGACTCGCATCGGGCGAGCGCCGTGCTTTGGATGTGACCGATGGGTTGTCGCAAACTTCAGCTAGATCATAAAGGAGACTTGGAGGACAAGACGCAGTTTTTGGGAAAATTAAGATATTCATGATTTCAAGTAAAGCGCATAGTCTGTGAAAAATTCGCTCCCAAATTCCAATTCCTGAGCATCAAAAAGTCAGTCTGAACTTTCTTTCCACCATAAGGATCCATGTACTTTCGATACTTCGAACACATATTTACCCTCTATTCTGAATTTCAATCGACTCGCATCGGGCGAGCGCCGTGGTTTGCATGTGACCAATGGGCTCTTGCAAACTTCAGCTAGATCATAAAGACGAGTTGGAGGACAAGACGCAGTTTTGGGGAAAATTGAGATATGAATCATATCAAGTAAAGCCAGTCTTATTGCATTGTCTGTGAAAAATTGGCTCCCAAATTCTAATTTTTAAGCATCAAAAAGTCAGTTTGAACTTCCTTTTCACCATGAGGATCTATGTAATTTTGATACTTCGAACACATATTTACCATCCATCCTGAATTTTAATCGACTCGCATCGGGCGAACGCTGTGGTTTGGATGTGGCCAATGGGCTCTTGCAAACTTCAGCTAGAGCAAAAAGAAGAGTTGGAGGACAAGACGCAGTTTTTGGAAATATTGAGATATTTATGATTTCAAGTGAAGCTAGTCTTAATGCATAGTCTGTGAAAAATTCGCTCCCAAATTCAAATTTTCTGGCATCAAAAAGTCAGTTTGAACTTCCTTTCCACCATGAGGATCCATGTAATTTTGATACTCCGAACATAAATTTACCCTCTATTCTGAATTTTAATTGACTCGCATCGGGAGAGCGCCGTGGTTTGGATGTAGCCAATCGGCTCTTGCAAACTTCAGCCAGAGCAAAAAGAAGAGTTGAAGGGCTTGGAGGACAAGGCGCAGTTTTTGGAAACATTGAGATATTAATGAGTTCAAGTGAAGCCAGTTTTAATGCACAGTCTGTGAAATATTCGCTCCCAAATTCCAATTTTTAGGCATCAAAAAGTCAGTTTGAACTTTCGTTCCACCATAAGGATCCATGTAACTTCGATATTTCGAACACATATTTCTCGAAATAGCAAAAACTGCACTTTTGCGCCTTGTCCTCCAAAGCCTTTCAGGTGATTCTCACTTCAATCGGCTCAAAAATCACAATGAGCGCATCGGAAAAGTCTGAAACACACTCCAAACTTTACGATCTGCCTAAGAAATATGCATATTTTAAAGTTTCCCGCTTCAAAAACGATACTACGGCACAGGTAAATATTTCGTAAGAAGAGTCGTTCCGTCCAACTCTTCCGCACTAGGATGTCCACCGAAAAAAAAAAGGAAACTTTAGCAATGTCAAGATGCAATTTTATCTGCTGTGGCGGGTAATCCAGCATTTCATAAGTTCTCGCACACTTTTTTTACACCCAGAATGTTCAATCAACTTTACCTTTTTTTCCAGTGCACGTGATATTCAATGTGGCCGACGCTTCTGCGCGCAAATCGCGAGGGAGCACCATGGTCTTTACTAACGCAAGGAAAATGTAAATATAAACACTTTGGTTGATAAAACCGACACACCGGTTGATAAAATTCCATCTCGTCACGTGTGTTTTGGCGGGTTAGCGTCGGGTATGTTGAATGCTGCGTAGCATCCTAGAGCAAAAAGCACAACATGAAAACTGCGTTGTCACCAACTTGAAATAAAACAATTAATTGATTATTATATATTTATCGAATTAATTATTTAAGACAAATTTTGGAATATCTTCACCTCTCGAACTTCAGTGTAACTTCATATTGGGACGTCAAACAATAGCTCGATGAAAATTTCCAAGCATTGCACAACAGATCAAAGCGCCTCAACCCACGATTGCCTACCCCCTGAATTGAAGGCGAAATGCGAAGCTTCATACGGTGCGTTAGTTAACCAAACTACAACAATGAAGCTAGAAACTAATCTCCATTACAGTGTTTTAATATTTTTGCTTCTCCTCTATTTTTTTCAAAGAATACCACTGGACAGAGGAGCTCTAGCCGAACCAAGTTCAAGAGGAAGGAAGTAAGCCACATCAAACTTGAACCGTAAAAAGAGGTTTTTAAAGTTCGACGCCTCCATAAGACTCTGTGTGAAAGGCAACATCATAGGCGAATCCGGGGGGGGGACGTACGCCCCCCCTCCCGTTCGCCCCTAAAGTAAGGAAGAAGAAAAATGGGGGAAAGAGAGAAAGAAGGACCGTGGGAAAGAAGATGAAGGAACGCTTGTATTTGGACCGCGTTTTACAGAAAGGAACCAAGCCACATCAGCTTTTGCCAAATTTAACTGGGCAATTTAATTTTTTACGAGGAAACGTTTTGTGCGGATTCCTTTGAAAATTTTAAGGCATTCGCTTCGCACTAGGGAGAAAATTCCCTGAAATTTGCATGAAAATCTGCACAACCGTTTCCATGTAAAACATTAAATTGCCCGGTTGAATGTAGCAATAGCTGATGTGGCTTGGTTCCTTTCTCTTTAACGCGGTCCATTTGGTAGGCATTCATGATGAAATTGACTCAACTGCATGTTTGATGCTTTTATATTCGAACATTTTCGGGGGGGGGGGGGGGGNGGGGGGAGCTACTCGGACCCCCTTTACGCCCGCCTCCCCGTTCAAAGTTTCTGGATCCGTCTATGGGCAAAATCAAAGCTTACTTTCACATCCGATGTTTTATCTCGACTTTTAATTTTTGACAAATGTGGGGCTGGCTAAGCTTGAAATTAGCTTTTTTCTCCGGAAATGTCACTTGCCTCCTTTCCATTTAATGAATCATTGGGGAGAGTGTCATGTGTGATGACTTTCAAAGCACACTGTAAGCGTGCATTTGAGAGGTTTCGCGGATGGAAATCAATATATAGTTTTGTCCGAGCCTCCTCTCACTTCTCTTCATTCGTGGCGGGAAAACTCATCTCCTCGCTGAAACTTGATCTCACCCATCGAGTGACTTCACTTCGAGTTGCCCTTGTACCTATTTCTTTTCGGAAACATTGACCGAGTCACGCGTGTTTACAAGGAGACGCTCGTGTTATTTTCATCATTGTTTAAACAAATTGAACACCGAGTTTTTGACGTAAATGATGGGTGTCACAGGTGCAGGAGTTACAGGGAGTTACAATGAAAATAAACTTGGTGCCCTCCACCAACAGGCTGCTGCTGATTTTCAATCAAATGCCACAAATTCGTCATTTTCCTCATGAAAGAATGTAACTGCCTTTGAATGTAATACATTCAAGTGAATATTTGAATTATTGGGCATTTAAAGTATGATATCGACTGTTACAAAGATGTCAAAAATTTCACTATTTATTTTTATGTCACAGGCAAATAATTAAATCAGGCATTTTGTCAAATGCCTAGGCTAACAGTCAAAACAGTACTCTTACTCAAATGGAAATTCCGGTGATTTTCCTAACTATAGACAAAATAATTCATCGTTTCTGTACGAAAGAACTCTCTGTAAAAATTTAGTACTTTAACCGAGTTTTAGCTCCTGAACGAAAATTTATTTTGAAATTTTCGGCCTGACATAAAATACAATTTTTTTTTAAAATTTTAACATTTGAACATACGAGAATCATTTGGAAAAGAAGAAGAAGAAGAAACGAGTAGACTTCGTAAATTTGATGAGTGATTTTCCCCCAAATATTGGGAATTCGTGAGCTTTTCACCATAAATTTACAAAATGTCGCAAACTGTCAAAATTTGATTATCTACCAAGGCATTTGATACACTGAAAAAAAAAGTTCGGTAAATCCGAACTAGTTAGGATCATATGGAACCACGATTTTGTTCGGTACACACGACCAAATTATCCGGTCTGCTCAACCGAACTGTTCGGTCCACTGAACCGAACTGTAAGAATTTATCATGGTTTGGTTGCACAAACCGAACAATTTGGTTGTGTGTACCGAACAATACCTGGTTCCATATGATCCTAACTAGTTCGGATTTACTGAACTTTTTTTTTCAGTGTAAAATGCCTGATTTGACTGGAGTCCTGCGACATTTATATAATTGTGTTCATTTGCGCACGGTTATTTTGGAAATATTTCATGTTTCGGAGCGCGGGATTTAGTTTTTGGGGCCGAACTCAGCGCTCGATCGCTCGCGGACTTGCATAAGTTGACAGTCGCGTCGAACTTGGTATACTGACTGACAGTCTGAGGTCAGCGGCTAATAAGCTGGATTGGATAATGACTGGGACCCGGACGGTATCCTATTTTGCTCGCATCCCATTCGCCCGATGCGTCATGACTTCTGCTCACTCACTCAGCACTTGCCACCTAGCACCCACCCCAATCATCCCTCATAAAAGTGAACATCCACGCTGAAAACACCGAATCACGTATTTCGCTTTTCCACGTCGCTTTCCCGTTGAATTTTAATTTTTTAAACCGGACCTGATCATTGTTCGGATAAAGTTAAGCAAAAAAGGCACTCTACGTTCTCCATTACGGCGTGTGATTTAATTCATGCGGACTGTATTTTTCAATTAGGAACTACAATTCGTTGCCCCTCAGACGCACAATGGATCGAGGCAATAGGTGAGGTCGGACAAAATTTGGAAACTTCAAACGCTTATATAACTCCGTTTGTACGAAACTTTGAGGTTCTGAAAGTGGTTCTATTGGTTTCCTCGGGAAATTTTCTTCTCGAGGCATCCCTTAAAATTTAAAATGTGATGAAATGAATATTAAAATTTGCAGTTTTAGTAAAAAATTTCATGTCCGGCCTCTCTAATTGACTCGACCCACCGTGTGACGTAAGGTCGAATCTCTATTTTCATGTGATTCGTATTTGGACGTATTCATGCTAAAAGGAACTATGTTACACGTATTCGCTATGCACATAGTTCCTTTTAGCATAAATATGTTCATTTTACGTATAAATCCATGCTTTTCCGGGCTCATGTGGAATTAGAGATGCGCTCTTACGTCAGAGGACCGACGAATTGAGCAGTGGCGTGGCGTGCTTTGAGATCTATCGATATTTTTTCCGTTTGAAGCTGTGATTAATAATCGATTATTAAGGTGTTCGATGCAAAAACCCTGTTTATCCATACTTTTCTGTAGGTTTAAATGGCAGATCAATCGATATATCGCAAAGCACGCCACGCCATTGGAATTGAGGCATTGGTTATTGCAGAAAGGGAATACTTCGGTTGCGGTGTTTCGGTATGTCCACTGCTATTTTATATTTTAGAGAAGAAACTTTACGGTAAACTTTCTGAAATTTTCGTTTACAGCTAAGCAGTATAACATCTCGAAGAAAATTCAGTAAAAGTTTTAACGGATTCCATACATTTGCTTTCATGATAATGGATGATCCGTTAGAAAAGAGTGTGAGACACCGCAACCAAGAAATGCCCTTTTAGCACCCAGCGCTTCAATTTAGAGCTCATCATGAAACAACGTACGTGCCATTAGTTCTCCTTTGCAGATAGGTGTTTTCATCTATGGGCCAGAAACTATTGTAAAATGCAGTCAATTTTTGTCCGGAGTCCGTAGTCCAATTTTGAGTCGGTGTAGACAAAGTTTCCCTTTTTTGTGAACGTCCACTGCTGTGAAATTTTCTGCTACGTTAAGATGTATCTGCAGCGCTGCGTAAAAAAATGTTTTGCCAGGGAGTGGAGCAGATAAATGCACCCGAAAAAATTTCAGAATTTTAACCTGACTCAATTAGGGTTGGTTTGAAAGCTTGTCGCAAGTCTTGTGGATGTTACCAGTGGCGTGGCGTGAATAATCGATTATCGATATCTCGCTATTTGAAGCTATGGTAAAGAATCGATTACTAAGGTGTTCGCTGCAAACACCCTGATAATCGATCTTTTTTCATAGGTTTAAATGGCATAACAATCGATATATCGCAATTCACGCTACGCCACTGGATGTTATGTGCGGTATCTTGCCATGTTACACTTGCTAAGGCTCCGGAATTTCTCATTTTCCTCATAACATTTTATCCTTTGCCTTCGTAATTTACATAAACTGAATGCTGCGACGGCTAAGCTTGTAATCGCCTGTCCATTTGCTCGGAAGGTGGTAATCTCTGTACTACATGTTACGGCAGAGTTGGTATTCTTTCAATCGATTAGTCGCACATGTCAAGGAATCGTCATCTGTTAAATGCAGTGACGTGGCATGCTTTTCGGTCTATCGATATATCCCCATTTGAAGCTGTGGTAAATAATCGATTATGAAGGTGTTCGCTGCGAACACCCTGTAAATCGATATTTTTCCATAAGTTTAAATGGCAGATCCATCGATATATCGCTAGGCACGCCACACAACTGATAAATATAGGCACTGCTTCCAAACGGCCTTACCTGGGCCATTACGCGATTAAACCCCATGCTTACCTAAAGACATTTCCATAGTTCTTAGACGGACTTTTTTTGACAGTGAAAAACCTGGATCAACCTGGAAGGAAACAAAGGGGACGCGGGCCACCCCCTCCCCCTCCCCAATAAAGGGTGACGTCAAGGGATTTTAAATTAAATAAGAGCATAGATAAAAAAAAAGAGGCGTTTGCATTTCGGGCATATTGATGGCGTAGATAGGTGCGGACGATTTTTATCATCAATTTTTGAAAACAGTGTAGTCTATGGAAAAAATTCATACTATATAGAGTGTTTGAAACTGTATCATGAGTTGATTTGAGCAAAAAAAAATCGGATGTTATAGTCCATATTTCATACTTCGAACTCCGGATTTTGCTGGATTAGGATACGTACCGACTTACGCCACGGGGCAAACAATCCTCAAGATGCAAACACCTCCTTTTTTTCTCTATGAAATGAGAGAGTGCCAACTCCCTGAGGAGCTGCGGAAGGACAGGGTACAGTGACGGTCAGGCGTCGCAGAGCGCTGGGGAGCGCTGAAGAAGTGACATTTATGTTCGCGAAAAACCTGGATGATTTTCGAATATTTAAATAAGGCAGCAAATTCATCTTCTGATCACAAGCAACAATAAGCAGAATTTTTAAAAGAAAGCTCGGCAGTCATACTTTTTAATGCAATTTGAATTTTTTCAGTTAATTGTACAATCTTGGAGGGCAGTTATGTGTATTTTTTTAAACGACGATTGTCTTACTCTTTAGAATATACCCATGGGAGTAACGAATAACGCCTAAGGCGTGAAGAACGTGAGGGGGTTTGACCGCGAAGCGGTCCGGAGGACTCCTAAGTAGATAAAAAATTATGAAAGTTCTAATATGCCCATCGTATTCCACGATAAACTTCAAAAAAAAGGACGTACATTGCGCGATGCTTAATTTCGTAATCTGGTCGGCGGTGAGTGGCGATTTTGCATGTTGGCAACACCGTTTTTCTTCCATTTGAATCCATTAAAATTATCAATTTTAGATGAAGCAAGCTGCCTCGCCAAGAATCGATTATTTCACATACGTTAAATCCATTAAAAATATCAATTCTCGATGAAGCAACACCGATAAAAAAGGGAAGCTGATTTAACATTCTGGACGTGAAAAAAAGTATGTGAGAACTTACAAAACGCTGCATTACCCGCTGCAGCGGTTACTTTATAGATACCAAGATGTAAAACCAACTGCTGTGGCTGGTAATCCAGCATTTTATAAGTTCTCGCACACTTTTTTTTACATCCAGAATGTTCAATCAGCTTCACTTCCTTTTTGGTGAAGCTGCCTCACCAAGAATCGATCGTTTTACATACGTTATGGCCTGGATACACGCTCAAATTTCCATCAATTTCCGATCAAATGGTGACTGGTGCGCACCATCTACCATCAAATTTTTATGCAGGTCGCAAAAATTTGATGGTAATTTTTGTCATCATTCACTGAGAAAAAAAAACACATTGGATCTAGAGCCCAGACTTTTGAAAACATTGACAAGAAAAAGGACTCTTGATTCAATCAGATTTAAGCTTAAATCAAAAGGAAATCCGCTGAAATTAAGAGGCTTGGTTCTTGATTTAAGCTTAAATCTGATCGAATCAAAAGTATTTTTTCTTGTTAATGTTTTTAAGAGTCTGGACTCTAGATCCAATGTGTTTTTTTTCAGTGTTTTGATCGGAAATTGACGGAAATTTGAGCGTGTATCCATCCCTTTAAAATCGAGAAAAAGCAGTGTTGCCTAATTTCAAGAATCGCCATTGCTGTCCAGTGGTCCATTGGCCGGTGAAAATATGTCAGGAAGGGACTCGTCACACAATCCCTGTGACATGCGCGCCGACGACGCGACGTAGACGTGGACGTGGGCCTGTTGGATACATGGACGTACAATTTGTAGCGCTTCGGCCACGTTGTGTCGACGTCGCGCGTCGCGTCTAAGTCATTCATTGAGCCTTGCGCGACCTTGTCGACCCTTTTAATCCCGTAGCCGAGAACGAGTTCGCAGTTTCAGACTCCTCACATACTCCCTACGGTTGAGACTGTCGTTTATATCCATGGCCTAGGTGCGGAACCTCGTATCTCCGTCAAACTTCCCGTCATACTTGAATTTGTTTAAATCGAGAGATAAGAAAATCCCGGATTTCTCTGTGAAACTCAGGGAAAATCGTCGATGATACGTTTGAAGACCCGCACAAGACAAATGATCAGTAAAATTTTTGAAAAACTCACTTGCACGTAAAATATTAATTTGCGGACGCGTTTCGTCGGCCCGCAACTTTCAAGATTTCTACACACCATGGTCAATCAGGATTCGGTTCTCATATCGATAACAGAAATTTGAAACCACGTATTTCCGTTCGCGACGTTGCAGACTTCCAGTCCTACTGGATTTTTTCTTGGGATTATATTAGTCAACGTAATTTCTATACAAAACTGCTTTGATTTTTTTCTCTATTCTCAGAATATTCTGTTTAAAGTTCGTAAAAAAAATAGGCGCGAAAATGTTAATACACCACAAAAGAGATGCGTGGTTTTGAAATTTGGGCATCCATATGCACCGTGGATCACGTACACACATGAATTGACACCGATTCTATCGACAAATTGTCAAAAAACAGTATCGATTCGATGGACATAAATCGATCGGAAAACAAAAACGTGAACCGATCGACAAACCCCGTGAGTCGATCTCGATCGAAAAACCCGTGAATCGATCGACAAACCAGTTAATCGATCTACAAACCTGTGAATCGATCGGCAAACCAGTGAATCGATCGACAGACCCCGTAAGTCGATCGAAAAACCCGAGAACCAATCGAGTCACTTCGATCGGTTCACGTTTTATCTTTTCGATCGATTCACATCAATCGAATCCATACCCTCCCTCCAGGAGAACGGCATGAGCACATCGAGCCTTGGGACACCCTGTATGCATGGTGTCTTTCAGCATAAATACGTCCAAATCTCACTGGTGGTTGTCGCACATTTCCTTCGCGATGCAAAGGCCAAACAGGATACGACCACTTACTTTGGAACGGTCCCGTCAGCGCTGCTAATTCGCCCCGTCCCTCAGTAGGGATTAACGCTTGGGTCCGAGTAAGCGTGCTATGCAGTGCAGTTAATCAGATTATTAATCCCTTCATTAAGCCTCTTGAGTAGCTCCCGTTGCCGCGCGGGGTACCTTGTGCTCGGTGCTGATTGGAACGAGTTTTTCGGTTTCGTTCTTCATTGGTGCGTGTATTCATCAAAATTATTTCAATTCAAAGGAAATCATACACCTGTGATTTCCTCAGATTTGGATGTTGATTTGCTCAAGAGAGGAAAGTTTGGTGGAATCAATCAGATAGTTGATTGAATATTTGACTTTCGGACGTGCGTTTTTAAAGAAAATCTCTGAATACACCGGTGTGTTCCTTTGAGCCTTTCATCCCACGATGTAAAATGGTGTGTTACTGAAGAGTAGGGACACACCTGTGTTTGTTAGCGCGGTTTCTTGTTCCATTTGGACCGCGTTTATCATAAAGAAACCAAGCCACGCCAGCTATACTGCCAAATTCAACCGGACAATTTAATTTTTTTACAAGAGAACGCTTGTGCGGATTCCTTTGAGTATTTTGAGGAAGAAATACACTGAAAAATTGCGCAAAAACCGCATAACCGTTATCGTGTAAAAAAAATGAATTACTCAATTTAATTTGGCGATAGCCGATGTGGCCTTGGTTCCTTTTTGCTTATCGCGGTCCATTTAGACTTTTTAGCAACAACTCATGGATTTCGCTAAGAACGGTGTGTTTTTAAAATACACCATTTTCGTCGCGTAACAGTGGGTTCAAATGAACACAAGGTAGAGCACAATTTTTTTTTTTTTTTTTTTTTTTTTTAAAGAGGGTGCTTAGCAAGGTTAAGCTTCACTATGACTCGTATTTGATGCAAAATGGCACAGCTTCCTCTGTTTAATTGTTGCTTGAATACTCTAAAAAATGTCCTAGATTTCGATTTGACGATAGGATAAAACTACAATCAGCACAAATACCATCACCGACCAAACAACTTTATTAATTTTTGTACCCTCTTGAACTGTGTTGGACTACAGTGAAAAGTAACTGCAAGTCCAATCGTATTAAGAATTATGTGTTGGGTGTCACCAGAACATATAGAATTTATTGCAAATTTTTGAATAAAACATTCCAAAATATGTCGATAGCCTGAAGGAAAAGTACAAAAATTAAAATTTTTTCGCTACCATTTGAGGTTGGTTATCTGTGAGTTGCACATTTATCGCTAAATTGATGACTTTAAAGTCATTATTCAGCTGCAAAAATGGGTATACCTACTTAAGATTCCATCAAACTTGTTTCCTGTAAATTTTGTGCGTGCGTGTCCGAAAACATATTTTCTGAATAGTCGCTCTAAAATGTTTTTTATTCACGTCTTCACTCTTTAATTTTCCCCCTATTTTCAGTGAAATAAGTAAAATTGACGTCCTATTATTTGAATTCCAAGGAGGATTCCTTCTTGCGCGCAAGCGCATTTTGGCAGAACGCAAGATCTAACGAAAGGTAAGAATCAGTTTTTAATCATGTATTGTATCACCTGATCAACTTAATACATAAACTTAAAATACTGTCAGTTTTAAATTTGTGTTACCTGATAAAAATATCGTCATTAGATTTTTACATGAATTCTGTTAATTGCAATCTTAAGTTCACTTGCTTCTTATCCTCATTGAGATCATTTGGCACCTTCAATAATTTACCTTGACATCTTAACATATTGATCTGATTCAGGAGCATTAAAGAAATTGGGCTTATTTAGATTAAAAGACTCTTTTTCCATTTAATTTGGGCCATGAGACCGATAAGAATTAATGTATAACCGCGCATGTCAGAATGGAGATAGTCCCTTTTGATCAAAATACGTTTAATTGTAATCGCCCACCCACCTAACTACATCGAAATAATACTTAATACCAGTGGCTTTCAAACTCTTCGGACAACGATACCCTTCAGAGGCCCACGGCCGACTACGTGATATCTCACGATCAGTTAGTCTACATCGTCATGCATAGTAGCGCCTGGATGCAACAATTCCTACAGCATGGTTGTCCGCGTTGCGTGTATGAAAAATTGGAGGCGTTCTCGCTTATTCCTTATTACTTAAGATTAGATTTTTGAAGATTTTGAAACACTGTAATAGTGATACGTGGTTTCAAACTTTAGCCATGTATTTGGAAAATGCGAGTATCGTCAATCGAGGAGCTTTTTGCAATAAGTATGTAACTTTGGCCCATAACTACTTATATCTGGCATGCGGCTCCAGTGAGAGCAATCTATAATTGAGGGGCTTGGAGGAAAAGGCGCATAAGTGCAGTTTTTGAACAAATTTAGATATTCGTGTACTCAACTAAAACTAGTTTGAAAGGATATTCTGCGAAAAATTAACGACTAAAATCCAACTCTGAAGCATGAAAAAGTGAGTTTTAACTTCCTTTCTGTCATAAGGCTCCATGTAATTTTGAAAATTTAAATACGTATTTCCTTGAAATAGCAAAAACTGCACTCATAGGCCTTGTCCTCCAAGCCGCTCAATTGAAGTATGAGTAAAATTTTGAAGAACTGGAAGACTCTTAAAGCAGGGTCAGAAATATTTCGGGTCCAAATTTAACACGCGGTCTCTGTCAGTTTGCTGTTAGCGCATGACGTCAGTCTACCGGTGCGGCGCTGCGTCGGCCTGACATGAGCTCGACTTGGCGCTACGGGAGTATCTTTGTGTTGGGCTGTTGAGCCCATCCCTGCCGTGCTAAGGAAGAACGCCGTATGAGCCTTCAGATGTTGCCAAATTTCCTTCGATGAAAACAGAATTTACAGAGAAAATTGTGTACATTTTCCCCCAAAAGTTTTAGACAAAGTTGAACGCAATTCAATCTGAAATATCTGACAATTTCAAGGGAGAATATGCTTAAATTGCGTCAAAAATACATATTTTATCAAGGAAAACTTGGCAACTCTCGAATGTCTATACGGCGTTTTTCCTTAGCGCGGCAGATCAGCTCGAGGGCCCAACTTCGCACGGAACATGTTCAATTGAAAATTCTCACTTGGGCGTATTCCTGCCGAACGGAACTATGTGCATTAAGACATGAGCCTTGAGACCCGTAAGCATATGTGCATAACAGGGCTCACGTCATAATGCACATGGTTCCGTTTGATAGAAATACGTCCACTTAATCTTACTTTGCCGTACGCTGCAGTCTTGCCAATCAAAATGGTACCAATCACATGTGTTCGATGTTAAATTTTCTCAAAGTTTGACAGATCTGATCAAAATCATCTGGTCGATTCCATCATAACAGCGAATTTCAACGTTCTGGGACCGTCTGTTAATGACGTCAGGTACTGAAAGGGGGACCTGAGGGAGGGGTATAGGATTGTCTGACAAACCACTTCGAGGAAGAATAGAAAGGGAAGGAAGGTGCCGCAAAATCATTGTCTGACGTCATTTGTAGACGGTCACCTATTTGCAAAAATTGAGAGTTGTGAGAGAGTGACCTAGTAAGTGCGCGGAAAGTGATGCTATGTTCGGCAAACAAGCGGAAAATCACCTTATCTCATGAAAGATTAGTAAGTCCTCGGGGCCAGGTTAAGGGGGTGGCCACATGGGCCGCGACCCATGGCGACGAATTTGGCAATTTTTTAAATGTAGCTATAAAGAAAAATCGGATTCAGAAAAAAATTACAAACGAGAAAAGGTGATAAAATCTCTCATTTCCTTCGAGTATATCTCTAATTTTGTTGTCTTTCTGTGATAGAACAGACAGAACCTTTAATTAGTCGAGTTAAGACTTAAGAGGGAAACCGAACACGGAATTTGGCCTGGAACGGCGCGGCGCAGAGAGCAATGATGACGAGAACTTAAGATGAAAAGAAGAAACCCTCGGTGCGGCGGTAGTCGGCATGTAACACGTATTAGCGCCTACAAGACCGCCTGAATACTTCACGCATTGCGTCAAAGACAGTGCGGTCGCTGTGGTCAGCAGCAGGCGGCGTGAAACGCATAGCGCCAACAAGACTGCATGAATACTTCACGCATTGCGTCAAAGACAGTGTGTGCAGCAGCGGTCGGCGTGAAACGCATAGCGCATATAAGACTGTAGGAATACTTCAAGCATTGCGCCAAACACAGTGCGGTTAGCGCGGCGCGGCGGCGGAAGTTAAAATTATTAAACCACATTTATGTTTGTTCTTTCATAATATTTTCGTTCATTTCATATGAATGGAAGGCCTTGTCCACACAGAAATAGGTTTACGGAACTTAACTTTTGAGCCAAGTTCCGTGAACTTTTGCTCGTAACGTTGACAGGGCTTTCGCAAAAAATGTGTGCAACACGAGTAAACGCGTCTTATGCACCCCTCGCCCTCCGGCACATTCACTTGATGGTTTTTATTGATGTTTCAAAACGAATGAGAAGGGGGCGGCATAATCCAGGCGGCCCATGGGCGGCAAGTAAGTAAATCCGACCCTGTAAATCCTGATGTCTAATGAAAATTGGCACAACTTGCAGCCATTCTTGCCGACTTCTGACATAGAACTTTGTTATTGACAAAAGATATAACATCTCAAGCATACAGATAAAAGCACATTTGTATACAGAATATCCTGCCCACTGTCAATGAGTTACTTTAGTTAGTCACAGAATTGTCCTTTAATGATTTAAGATTGACGATCGGCCAAAAATAATAAGATCCGTTCAAACACCAAATTTCCGCGTCCAATGTCAACGGATACATTATTACCCTTCAAAGAAGCACGGCGTATGACGTCTCAGCCAAAAAAAAGGGTAATAACTGTTGTTCCCTTTGAATAGATCAGTTGCGCTGGTAACAGAATCGTGTGTTGATGCTTCATTCCAGTAGATTAGTTAAAAATATTAAGATCCGTCCAAACAGCAACTTTCTACGTTGAACATTAACCGAGATATCGTCCTTTGAAAAGTCGGGTTTTTGACGTCATCCACCGCGGTAGTCAAAAACATGATATGCACTACCGCGGTGGATGACGTCATAAATCGAGTTTTTCAAGGCGAGATATCTCGGTTAATATTCAACGTAGAAAGTTGCTGTGTGGGCAGATCTTATTATTTTTAGTTGATCTGCAAGAGTAAATCACCAAAACACGATTCTATTTCCAGCGCAACTGACCCATTGGACGTATTTATGCCAAAGGGGACCAGAGACAGGCAAAAGAGATGGAGCGTGTTCGTAAGTTTTGGGCAGTGAGAATGAATGGGAATTGCAAAGCGCCAGTGACGTCAGCGGCGACGACGAAGACGACGATCCGCGGATTTGAGAATTTAACCCATGAGCCCTGTCCACAACGCTCCTGTCACATGCCCACGGCTCATGAGTTAATATATTTTGGCGCTTAGTTCCTTTTGATTGAATTTAAAATCCCACTTTTCCATTTTGCCAAAAATAATCATTCCTGCTTTTAAATTATTCTTTATGCAGTTTTCTCGAGTTCTATCTTTCCTACACGTCTCTAGCTCCTATTAGCATAAATTCGTCCAATAATTAACCATAAGGAAATGTTAGTATTTCCGAAAGTAAACGTAAATAAATATTCAATATTCAACACATTGCTTCTCATTCAAATACAAATACAAAAAAAAAGAGATAGAGAGTTAAAAAGTAAACAGTTACCACCTGTCACCAAAAGAGCGGTGGAGAGTCTTTTATTATTTGTTCCTAATCCATAAACTTGAAACATTAAACGCAATTCTGTGACCATTGCAACTGTAAATTTTAATTTTTAGACCTCACAACTGGATTGCATTTTGCAGTAAGGAACCAGGAGCATTCCAATGTCGCTAAGATGGTGCAACTTTCTTTGCCCTGCAAATATAAACTGATCATCCATGCAAGTTTTACTTTCACTCTCAATAAACTATGAATTCAAGACGAAAATTACCTTTGTAAATTTGATTGTTTTCATTATTTCAGTAATTTTATTGCAAAAAATGTATGTTGCACCAGGGCCGGATTTACCCGCTTGCCGCCCATGAGCCGCCTGTATTGTGCCGCCCCCTTCTCATCCGTTTCGAAACATCAATAAAAACCATCAAAAGGACGTGCTGGAAAGGGAGAAGACGGGAGGGGTGCATAAGACGCGCTTACTCGTGTTAGACACATTTTTTGCGAAAGCCCTGTCAATAGTACTAGCAAAACTTCACGGGATTTTGCGCGAAAGTTAAGTTCCGTAAACCTATCTCTGTGTGAACAAGGCCTTCCATTTGTAAGGAATGAACGAAACAATCATGCAAGAACAAACATAAATGTGGTTTAATACTTTTAACTTCCGCCACCGCGCCGCACCGACCGCACTGTGTTTGGCGCAATGCGAGAAGTATTCATGCAGTCTTGTAGGCGCTATGCGTTTCGCGTCGACCGCTGCTGGCCGCACTGTGTTTGACGTAATGCAGGGAGTATTCATGCAGTCTTGTAGGCGCTAATATGTGTTACATGCCGACCACCGCGCTGAGGGCCTCTCCTTTTCATCTCAAGTCCTCGTCATCATTGCTCTCTGCGCTGCGCCGCTCCATACCAAATTGCGTGTTTGGTCTCTCTCTTAACTCGACAGATTAAAGGTGCTGTCTCATGTATCACCGAAAGACGATAAAATTAGAAATTACTGCACTCTCAGGAAATGAGAGATTTTGTCGCCTTTTCTCGTTCGTATTTTTTTTTCTGGATCTGATTTTTTTCATATATACATTAAAAAAAATTGCAAAATTTGCCGCCATAGGCCGCGGCCCATGTGGCCACCCCTTAAATTCGGCCATGCGTTGCACAATCCTACACTGAAAAAAAAGAAGATTAGTAGAATTTTCCACTCCTTAACGCTGTATTTCACACAGCGTGAATTCAGAGTCAAATCCGCCAGAAAAAAGGTAAACGTTACTATGTACCGGTACAGATAACCATTCCTCTGGCAAAATCGACTTTGAATTCAGGCTGTGTAATATACAGCGTGAAAGAATGGTGCATTCTACCAATATTTTTTTCAGTGTAGCAGCATTGGGATGCGCTTGGTTCCTTTTTTGGGAAATGCAATGCAATGGACCATCAGACAAGGTACGAATTCAAGCATTCTGATACATGTTTCTTAACAAGAATTTCACGCAAAACACGACTCGCGCAACGAAAATTTCTGAACCCAACTCCTGACGAAGATATTAGCGTTTTTACTTCACATTGGTTACGAGGAATTTGAACTGCCCGCTCACAAGAAACTCAAAGCTCTGCGTGAATCAAATCGCGCACTACAACGGTTTCAGCAAGCTTCTCAATCGAGCAATGTTCATTTCCCACCATGTGTTTTTCAAACTTCAAGTAATTTGCTATAGCTGAGCCAAAGTGCCAAGATTGAGGTTGCCAGATTTTTTTTTATCGCAGAGACGTTCATGATAACGTTTAGCGCGCGATGTGAATCATGTAGAGCATTGAGTTTTCATGAGCGGGTGGTTTGAATTCACTCACCAAGAATCATTAAATATCGTCGTAAGGAGTTGATTTCGGTAATTTTCGTTGCGCGCATCGTATTCTACGTAAAATGTAGGTTAAGAATCATGTATCAGATTGCTTAAATTCGTATCTTGTCTAGTGGTCCATTATATTTTATTGCAAAAAATGTATGTTGCACAATTCTACACTGAAAAAAAAGATTGGTAGAATTTACCATTCTTTCACGCTGTATTTCACACAGCTTCAATTCAGAGTCAACTCTGCCAGAAAAAAGGTAAACGTTACTATGTACCGGTACGGATGACCATTCCTTTGAATCGACTTCCGCAGAATCGACTTTGAATTCACGCTGTGTAAAATACAGCGTGAAGGAATGATGAATTCTACCAATCTTTTTTTCAGTGTAGCAACATTGGAATGAGCTTGGTACCTTCTTGGAAAATGCAATGCAATTGTTCATTGGAATCCTTTCACTGATTTCAGTTTGGAGAATGGGGCGACACGGGGTGCTGGTGCTGGTGCTGCTGAGCCTGGGCTTGGCCTCGGGGACGCGACTCTGCCAGTGGGAGCGGGTCGCCGACGACGTCCGGCTCGTGCCCAAGGGCTACGCCCTCGACGTGGACCCTTTCCCGGGCGACGGGGTCTTCAAGGGCCGCGTGCGGGTCCTCATGGTCGCCTGCACCGAGGCCATCAACGCCGTCAAGCTGGACATCGATCCCGCCGTCAACATCCTCAAGCAGAACGTCAAGATCCGCCCTCGCCAATTCGACGGCAAGGTCCCCGATCACAAGGATCTCGTCGAGCCCGACCAGTGGACCGACACAGGGTGAGCCCTTTTTCCTCCTCACTCACTGAAAACAAAGGACCTCGACCCCTAGCCCCCACCCCAAATTTTAGCGTACCCCAAAATCGTCTGACGTGCATAAGGAGACATAGATGAACTGAGCTAAGCAGAAAGGAACCAACCCACATTTTGGAAAAAATTGAGTTATGAATGGTTTTGAACTCAACCACTGCTCTACTATCTATCGCCAAAAATTCTAAGTTTTTGTTGGAGCAAATTTTGCAGAAAGTGAACTTGAAGTTTATCTTTTACATTGAGTCTTATGCAGGAGCCAAACTTTAAACCTCTTTTGGGCGCTTCTGGGTACCAGATGCGCCCTTTCCAGCCGTTCGACTCTCCCGATGTAACATGTACTATACTACATACCGTTTTGCCTTATGGGTAATGACGCCATTCTGGTACACCCGGGAAAATTTGATTTTTTTCTGCATCTGGTATTCGTAAAAGTTTTCGTGAAATGTTTTGCTTTTAAGCATAACAATCTCGCACGGACGTATTACCTGGTTAAACTATTTTGGGGCTTCGTTATGCTTAAATGCCTCATATTCGAGGTTGTAGTTTCAGATTGATTCGAAAAAATCACGAACAGTCACGTGATCTCTTCATTTTAGTGACGTATTACTGTGCTATTTTGTGATTGGTTCATTTTCTCGGCGCAGCATCGTCAAGCGTCAGCTGTTTGCAGCTCTGGGTTGAAGGTTTAAGGTTATGTCAGAGAGAATAGAAAGTTAGAGGCCCGACTCGATGCTAGGTAATTGAAACAGATGCGCTCGCAGCGCGCTCGCTGGCAACGTACGCAACTACTATTTTCAATTGTTTTCCAGAGACTAGCGGCGGGTATGTTGCTGCCGGACCACCTTCACGTAGGCAATTTGTTATACATCGTCCGTCCGCAATACTCTCGCTTGGCCGTATGAAAACGTTCCTCGCATGCGCAGTGTTAAAGAAGCGCCCTCCAACGCTTTGGCGGTGGAACTGCTTGTTTCTCGGTTCAATCCCGATGTGGCTTGGTTCCTTTCTGTTTAACTCCGTCCAGATATGGTGTTCTCTGCAAATTTTGAATGAAATCGAACAGATAGATTCTGAGATATCGCTGTAGATAGATTTGGGGGACGCCTGACGGACGGACACACATTTTTTCAAGTACCTATGGTTATTTTGACTCCTAGGACCTTAATCGTCGAGAAATGATGAAATTTCAACTTTTTCCCCCTCCTTGCAGGATGACAATAATTCCTCTACCCTAGGGGGGCGAGAAAGTAAAAAAGCTTGGTAGAATTTACCATTCCTTCACGCTGTATTTTACACAGCGTGAACTCCAAGTCGATTCTGTCAGAGGAATGGTTACCTGCACGGGTACATAGTAACGTTTACCTTTCTTTCGACTTTGGTCGAATACCTACGGGCATAAAACTGACCGAGGTATGAATCAGTGCAAAATTTTTCGCATAATGAATAAAAAAAAGTTCTGGGTTCCGTTTCCATTTATTGAGAAATATATTATCAGTCAGAATGAAAATTTCAATGACACGAGTTTCTTCACTGCAGTAATATTTTGCACACCAAAAAAGTGAAACAAGGAGTTCCTTCGTAAAAATTCAACATCGCTATGTAGCTCACAGGAACTTAATTTGACACTTTTGCACTGTTACCGAGATTACTACAGCATATGTACGCGTTAACAGTATTCGAGTCAATTTCTTGGAGTGGTTTTTTTTAACAACCGTACTACCCTAACCCTCTATTTTTCCTTTCCTGGCAAATTTTCCCCAGTAAATGACCCCCCTACTCCCCCTCCCTTCAAGTTCGTTTGGATGACGTCCCTGCGGGCTGATTATTGAAATCGATAGACAAATAGAAAATGGAGCGATCTTGTTGGTGGAAGAAGTGGTTGCAATGGACAAACTCGAAGACGAACTAACGACTATGTCTACTGTATATAGACCATCTAGTTTGTCCATCATTTCCCCCTACATCTATAAAAACCACCCGTTTCCACCGATAGGATCCCTTTATTTTCCCTCTGTTTTCTCTATGTATGGATTTGTCTATCAATTGCAATAATCAGCCCGCTGTGCGATTCGGTTCACTCGGACGCTACTGCCGCACTCGCCGCACGGCTGAGCCGCCTGCTGTGAACTTTGAGGTGTTTCGAAAGGTGATCCGACCGGGCGAAACGCTTGGCACAGAGCACGCAACCGTAGGGTTTGAGTCCGGAGTGCGAGCGACGGTGGCGCGCCAGCTCGTCCGAGCGGGAAAAGCGCCAACTACACCCGGACCACGTGCATCTGAACGGGCGCTCCCCCGTGTGTCGGCGGAGGTGCGCCTTGAGATGCGATGACTTTGCGTACACCTTGGAGCATCCCCCGAACCCGCACGTGAACCCTTTGTCGGTCTCCGCGGGGGTTTTCCTCGCGGATTTTTCCTCACAGCGGCCGGAAAGGAAACTATCGTCGAGGATGATGGTGTTGAAAACTAAACTCGTGTCTGTCTCCAGGAGTGGGATCTGGAAAGTGTCCTCCTCGAAGTTTTTCTCGCCCCACCGGTAGTCGCTCCAGGAGCCGAGGACCGAGTCTGAGAGCAAGGTTTCGTCCAATTCCTGGTCTAGGTCGTCCGGAAAAAGTAGTTGGTGCGTCGTCTTCCCCATGACCTCCGTTTCGTTCTGAAATAGAAAAATAAAGCAACTTTTTGATTCTAAATCTAATGTAAATGTAATTTTTAACATTAAATATTATCAAATCTGAGATATGAATCTAAGGTATCTTGGGGAAGCTACAGTTTTAATTTGCTCCCTTCAAAGCTTAAAGCTTTCGGGTAATAGTGCGAATCGAGACATATCTATAAGTGCTAATTGTGCATTGTTATAATTCCTTGTGCAATTTAAAAAAAAAAAAAAAAAAAAGTGCCACGCCCTCTTTTGGCGTGATAATGGACTTAATTATTTTCCCAACTGCATTTCGTTTTCACGTTGACAACTTTCCTCTCAAGTTTTATTTTCTAACAGAGAAAACTTTCTGAAATTTTCTCCCATACATTTTAAAATACTTATAGGCATCCTCATAGAATTTAAAGTCAGGATTTTTATCAATTTTCCGTTGAAAAAATAAAACATGAGAGAATTCAGGCAACGTCTGATGTAGTTAGGCTGTTTCTTGTTGAAACGGTTCAACTATAATATTTTGGATCCCAGAGATATTTTCTAGAGGAAACTCAAATTCTAATTTTTTTAAACCACTGGCCAGCAAAGTGGTCTTGAAGAAGAAGAAAAAAATGATACGAAAATGTACCCTAAAACGACGTGCAAGGGGTGAATTTATGGGCCTAAAATTGCAAATTGAAAAGCTTTGCTGATTCTATTTTCGAGATGTCGCAGTTTGAAATTTGCGTAGTAAATGCACGTACCGTACACGCACGTACGTTGCGTAGTACTGACTTTGATCCTGTTTTTGGTTTTTTTGCACGTTGCATCGGGGTCAATCGGATCTCGTCGATCGATTCATGTTTTTATTTTTCGTTCGATTCATGTCGATTAAATACATACTCTCTCGTTGCATGCAGATTTCCCATCATACTTTTCTTTTAATTGAACAATCCGCCTTCTGCTACGTCTGCAGCAATTGTTGGTACGTATATGTCGTACGTGCTGATTTTAGGTCATTACATACTTGACTCTCTGAAGGCGATTTATGTGCGAAAGTAGAGCACCGTGTTGGAGAACAACAGAAGTGAGATTGAATGAATTGCTCAATCCCTACTTCATTCGTTCTTCGATAGATTGCGCTACTTGCGCACATAAAACCCCTTCAGAGAGTTGAATATGTAATGAGCTAATATCAGCACGCACAACATATTCGTAACTACGATTGCTGCGGACGCAGCTGAGGGCGAATTGAAAGCGAGGGGAAAATTTTAGCTCTTTCATTAATATTGTTACCGATAGAGAGTTGTATTTTACGGTCTTTCTATGGAGGATTTCCTAAAAAAAAAGTTCACGATAAACTAAGTTTAAATGCAGAATAATTTATACAAGAGCTACAAATTTTCAGTCTTAGCTGGAAGTTTAGCCTACACTTCCCGTCAAGACTGCAGAAGCCCCAACACCACAGTGGTCTTTAAGCAAAAAAAAAAAAAAAAACCGTGACGAAAATGTACCCAAACATTGTTTGCAGGGGGTGAATTTAAGGTACGTCAGCGTTCCTAGGGATTAAATTTACTCTTGGGACTTTTACAACTTTGTTCTGACCAATATTCGAAACGTTATTTCCATCTATGAATTCTAGACTTTGCTACACGTGTCTTATACTGACATGGATTTTCAATGATTTAGAGGGAGTAATGAGTATTGGTTATACTTTACAATGCTTTACTTAGCGCTTCAAGTCTTTAACGTGCTTATGCAATTCAGGGCCCAGGCTCAACTAAGATTGAAAAGATCATCTGAATTGTATATGGAAACATTTCCGAGCAATCTTATCTGTGTAATTCATTTTTGCATTATTGTATATTTTTTATCTATAACTCAAGCGAACTTCAAAAAAGCACCATCAACCCCCCCTCCCATCCCCCCTTTTCCCAAACAAGACTTTCCTTTATGTTGCACACTGGATTTGTAGCTTTCGGTTTTCTTTTTAAAAGTGGACTTCAAAGTTGATTGAATTCTTGATTTTTTTTTGCTTCAAGACCACTGTAACAGAAATTTGACCAAAAAATTTGCCGCCACAGTAATTTACTTATGTGAACAGTCAAAAATAACATAACAGAACGGAGACTTCATACCATATTTTTCCCGTAACTGGTCTAATTTCCCAACGCTTGTCAAAATCGAGTCCGGATTTGCCGTAGAGCGTTCAAGTATGCAGTTTCTATAATTTTGTTTATGATCGTCCAGACCTTAGCTTTGAAAGAAGCAACGAGGTAACATCACACGCCGAATCCCTTCACTTCTTTGAATGTATATTCGAGGATACGGGTATTAAAAGTGAATAAAGAAACTGCACACTTTCTACACGAAACGGAGCTGCTCTTCAGACAGAGGCCATAATGCAATAAAAAAGCACTAAATTTAACAGAACAGAATCCAGAGCAAAATGAGAGACCGGGAGTCGAGACACTGGGTCGAGGTCCTGTGGCGCGGCGCTTATCGTCCTGCGGTAAAAAGCAGATCCTTGGTTGAAACGAGCCAGACGCGATTTTTGCGTCATTAGTCTACTCTCTCGAGACCGCGAAAGAAGGGGTTTATCTATCCCCTTAACGCGTTCCTGCGGAGAGGTTCATATTTTACTCTTTATCAAGGTGGAGCAAATGATTGTTTTTCTGAGACTTCATCAACGATCCGATCTTGCACTGAAAAAAAATTCTCGGCGATTTTACCAAGGTCCGTTGGTACCTTTACCATCTCACTTTTTTTTACCAATCATTGGTAATTTTACCAAGACAGACTGGTAAACTTACCTGAAAACCGGTACTTTTACTGTTTTTTTTAGGTAAGAATACCACTTTTATTGGCAATCAATTCCCGGTAACTTTGCTATTTTATCTCGGTAATTCTACCACAGTCGATAAAAAACATTGGCGTTTTCACCAAGGTCCAGTAAAATTACCATGAAAGTTCAATAATTTTACCGAGATTTCTCGGTAAAATTACCAATTCCATAAATGGTAATTTTACCAAGAAAAAACTGGGATCAAATAGAACCCTGAATTCTTGGTAATTTTACTCTTTTCTTAGTAAATACACCGAAATTTTTTTTTCAGTGTGTGAGAAACACGGGAAAAATAAAATCTTGCTGTTTAATGAGGCTCTTCGTCCGATAGGTAGGTATGTAGCCGAAGTGCCATTACATACAAATTGTTTTATTTAATCACAATTGGACTGCATTTTGCAATTTGGAACTATAAATTCTGGCTCTTCTGAAAAAACACTTATGTACACAGGGAAACTAATGGCACATACGTTGTTGTTAAATTGGGCTGGAATTTACAGTTCCAAATTGCAAAATGTAGTCCAATTATTGGTGGAAGCTTTTTTGCACAATCACCGTCATCAGGACTAAAATATTATGATGTTTTATGGACGAGACTGATTTGTTTGTTGCAGGAATCTGACAGTGACGTCTGTTGAGGTGAAGGAAAACGAAAAACAATGCGTTATAACGTTGAGCGGTAATTTAAAGAAGGGCGAACACTACGAATTGTTCATACAATTTGAGGGAGTTCTCGGGACGGACCCATCGGCTGGATTCTATCAAACAACTTACTTGGATCAAAATTCCGGAGAAAAAAGGTGAGCGTAGTAAAAGCGCAGATTACCAAAACTTCAAATTGTATACGGTATCTCGTCTCAGTGGCGCTTTCCGTCAAAATTTTAAAGGAGCAAATGCTAAGAAGAAAATTTCCATTATAAACCATGAACTTCAATTCATACGGCTCAACATAGTTTTTGCTTGGGGTACTGCAGTTTTCTGTAACAGACTACGAACTTCGGTTCTTAGACCCGAAGTACATATTTTGCGAGAAAAAAAAATACATAATTAACTAGCATGTCACTTTTACAATGCTTCCGTGCGCCGTGCGACACCCAACCACCACTGTTCGTGATCTTGCCAGAGCTCTTTCAGCTCATCACCTTTGTCTGCCTTATTCCTGCCTTATAAAAAAATACATGCCTTTCACTAAAAAACGGCGAATCATTTTTTTTAATCAGACCAGAATCAGCCAAACTTTATCACACGTTGTCCAATTTAATCTAATGTTTTATTTTGTAGACAGAAACATTGCAGCAACACTGGAACTTGAAATTTCGAGTGTATAATCTTCATAATCCTAGGTCAATTCTCAGAAAGTTTAATGACGTTAAATAGTTTAACGCTCTATTTAAAGAAAATGATATTAGAAAAAATTAGGCAATACGCGAAACGCTGTCACGCTGATTCTAGTCAAATTAACAATTTATAATTGGAAAAGGGAGTCTTGTGTCAGAAATTTGTGAAGAATATTTAACCGTTTGCCACTTATGAATCCTTCCTCACATTTTCCTCGCAATGGATTTAATAATTATTTTATGACCTTTAATGACGCAGATGGCTCGTCATTATGAATCTCTTGGATGGAAAGGCGCCGCAAGTTTTCCCGTGCTTCAACAGGCCTGAGTTCAAAACTTACTTCTTACTCAGCGTTGCCCACAAATCTGAATTCCATGTTCTCTCGTCTGAACCTGTGAGTCATTCAAAATTGTAAGTAGCCTCATCATCATCGGGCTTTGATTATTTACAACTTTTTTTACAAACTTTTTTTTACACCGGGATGGACAAAAGAAATGCATCTTTGAGGAGGAAACTGGGGGAAGAGGGCCACGCCCCCCACCCCCCCCCCAAGGAACCGGGGAGAAGGGCCTCCTCCCAAAAAATCGACATTTTTAAATGGAGCCCCCCCACTTGTGATACGCATATCGAGCGTCTATAGTCCACCGTATTGCCCATCTTGGTATATACATAAATCTTTTGTACTCATAATAAACACCAGTTTTACACCATTTACTATAAGTTATTCTACAACATAAACCACTGTAGTCTTAAATGTGCGAGAGATAGTGATTCGTGAGTATAAATTATTACACATAGGTTTTTTTTAGGTATTCATACGCTATTATTTGTAAAACAGATTTAAAAACTATGAAAATACCATAAGATTTTAGATCTCAAACAATTTTGAATATCACAGATATTTGATGCGTAACAGATCGCAGCACTGACAAAATGTCGTCCGAAAGTAAAAAAAATGTATTTTTTAAAATTTTTCGTCTGCGATACTTTTAAATCGCAAAATTTTATGTCATTTTTCAGAGGCTCAGAGGGTGCATGGGTGCGGGATTATTTCATGAAAATCCCAAGCATGAGCGTCGGATCATTGACAATATTTGAGTCCGATTTCACACAACCGAACAATTATCGCCAGTATAGCAATCCAGGTAAGGAGACATTTTTTTCTAGCACTCATGATCAAGCAAAATCTAAAAATCTGAGATCGTCAAACCGTTAATACGGAATAAAATTTTTAAAAAAAAAACAAAAAAAAGAACAAAACGAAAAAACCGGTAGAACACGTAATTTTTAATCTCGAGGTGAGTGTTGAGTATTCCGCCCTCGCGCCTTCCGAAAGTAGAGTGTCCATACATCCTAAAGGGCAATAAGCAGATAATGGTTCGGAAAACGCCTTCAAATCTTAGGTTAGGCAAAAAATCGTACTGTCCCATGGTTATCTACTCAATCTTCGCTCTCTCGTTGATTAACCTTCCCCTGTCCTGTGGAAAAGCAAGAATGATTTGCTACTTTGGCAAATTTTTTTAGATAAATATGAAGGCACGATTTTGAAAACACTGCAAGCGCGCTGGTTCCTTCTCACTAAATGTAATTCATTTGGGCTATTTCAATTTTCTAAGTAAGTATCCTTCGTGCTGAACTTTCCTTTAGAAAGTCCGATCAGCAGCAGCACAAGTTCACTTTGTTATTAAAATCGAAGGATTTGCTCTGACGCAATCAATTTCCTCTGAAATTAATACATTTTAGGTGGAAAAGCAAAAATGATTTGCTGCTTTGGGAAATTTTTTTAAGATAAATATGAAGGTACAATTTTGAAAACACTGTAAACGCGCTGGTTCCTTCTCACTAAATCCAATCCATTTGGGCTATTTTTATTTTCTAAGTTTCCTTCGTGCTGAACTTTCCTTTAGAAAGTCCGTTCAGCAGAAGCACAAGTTCACTTTGTTATTAAAATCGAAGGATTTGCTCATTGTCCCTGATTCTTATTTTTCAGATGGTGCCAACGACCGTGCACGCGTAGGGATTTGGGGTCGCGGTGACTTCGTGTCTGCCCTCACCCAAAGCCAGTCTCTAGCCCCCAAAGTTCTCAGCTCGCTGGAGGCTTACCTCTCTTACCCGTATCCTTTACCGGAATTAAATCTTGTCGCTTTGCCCGGCTATATCTCCGACAAACCCATCGACGGTTATGGACTACAACTCTTCAAGTAAGACTTTCGATTGGACGTATTTCTGTCAAACGGAACTATGTGCATTAAGACATGAGCCCTGAGACCCGTATGCATATGTGCATAACAGGGCTCACGTCATAATGCACATAGTTCTGTTTGATAGAAAGACGTCCGATTAATTCGTTGTTCGATTACTTTTCGTGATCCTACGCACATACACACTGAATACTCACGCAATTTTCCTCGCGTAGTAGTTTACACTACAGAATTGGACTACATTTTGCAATTTGGAACTATAAATTTTAGTCCGGTTTAAAAACAACGTGTGTGCCATTAGTTTCCCTTTGCAAATAAGTGTTTTTCCAGAAGAGTCAAAATATGTAGTTCCAAATTGCAAAATGCAGTCCAATTATTTGTGAAAAGTGCTATATTCAGTTAGGAATCGGTTTGAGTCAATTACAAGTAGACTGTTAGTTTTAAGGCCAAGAAGTGTTTCCAATTAACACACACCACACACCGATGTCTTTCAACTTCAAGACTTGAATTTGGAATTTTAAATGTATAAATTTTATTTTAGTTTGATGAGAGTTATGATCTTTCTCGCTAGGAAAAACCGTTGTATGATCATTCGGTGAAAATTTCAAAGAAAAATAATCATAATTTTTGCAAAGAACGGATTTTTCGCTAAGAGAATACTGGGCAAAGCTTAATGTTCATACGATCACATTTCTTGCCGTATCCCGGCAATAAGGTGCTTATTCACTCGGGCTACTGTTTAAGTGGAAACTTTACACCGTTCAAATCCTTAAGTTAAAAGTTTGATAACTGCTCCTGGATTAAACTGAAAATTTATGTAATTGCTTCTTCGGTTTATTAAAAATTTAGATTTTTAATGATGACTTTTGATGAATTTTGTCCAGGGAGAGTGACCTGATGAACGGCGACAGTTTCTGGCTTGCTTACCGGTTAGCAAAAGCGATGGCCTCTCAGTGGTTGGTTCATCTGTCAACACCAGTAAATGCGACCTCAGTTGGTCCTGCATTGGCTAATTTTATGGCTCTTAATGTAGCAATGCAGGTAAGTAGTCATTAGGTTTCATTATTCTTATTTCAAAAGAGAACCTTTTTCATTTCATAAACCTAATTCCAAATTTTTGTTTCTTTCCTAACGCTTTAAGTTTCATCTTTTTCTCGCACCTCCGAAGAAACTTGGATTCAACAACTCAAGCTCAGAGCAAACAGTGGCGAGGTGTGAATGATCGATTATGGTAAAGAAGATTAGTAGGAGGTTCGTTGCGAGCACCTTGTATGTAGATCCTTTTCCATAGGTTTAAATGGCGACCAATCGATGTATCGCAAAGCACTGGATGCAAAAGCGTCCCCGGTTAGAAGATTTTAATGCCACTATATCTATGACGTAAAATTAATTTACAATCAGGAGATTCAATAGTACCATGACAAATTTGAATTTCGAATAGCTTACTTTCTGAAATTACGGGTTTTGAGCTAGACATTTCAACCGCCATAACTCTGGTTTAGTTTGACACTTTTTGTACCATGACGCACTCTTTCCTCCAATAAAAATTAAGAGGATAACAATTTCATCGACTTGATATTCTTTGTTTTAACCAGTTGGAGCAGCCTGTCTTCAATTCATATTTAAGTAACCTGCAAAGTCTTCTGATCGAATACAGCAAACCGGTTCCTTACTCGATGGTTCCTCTTCAGAAAGATAACATTGTGGCTTTTAAAAGTATGTTGTTTCGAATTTTCATCTATTTAATCTCTCTTTTCGTCCATTCAGAGACAGGAAGTAACCATTAGTTAGACTTCCTTAGAGATATACGCAGGAATTAAGCTCGCCCTGGTAAAAATTGGCAGTAAAATCTGTACTCCAAAATACCATAGACCTACAGCCGGCTGTAAAATTTCTAATAGCATCTGTAGCCAGCAACACAATTTCTTATAGCCGATGGCGATTAAGCAACAACCTGGCGATAAAGTGCATGGTAAACGTTACTAATTACGGATGCTAGGACTTGGTGAGTTATTGGACTACCGCTCTCTTTTTGGGCCGCAGTATCTTGATTTAATTTGCGAGGAAAGCTCCGTAATTTTGAAGGATGCCTGCCAATCCTAATATGTTGGAGCGCCTTCAATTTCGTATGATACTGTGCAATACCTCTGGTGTGAAATAGTTGCTTCAAGCGCCGCGGCACGCCGCGGCGCGGCGGGCGGGCAGCCGGCGCTGAACGCGCGTTGGCGCCTACAAACCTAACAGGGATACTTCACGCATTGCGCAATGCGTGAAGTATCCCTGTTAGGTTTGTAGGCGCCAGTGCGCCGCCGCTCCGCTTTGTGTTAGGCTCTAATATTTAATCTTGCGGAGTCAGCGTTTTTCAACTCATGACTTTGAAATATTTGCGCACTCTGTATGGATTATTCTCATTTTAATTGATGAAAAAAAAAAAAATATGTAGTAAAGGAAAATATAATGTGCGTTTTGCAAATATTAAGGTGATTCCGTACAAACTTAAGGATTTACAAAGCACAAGAATTTCTACACAATCTCTTATAGCCTTTTATAGCCTATGGCGAAAAAGCAACAACCAGGCGATAAAGTGTAAAGCCCAGCGATAGGAACTACAGCCCGGCTGTATAATTTTTTATCGCTTCGTGTAGTGCGGCCGTATGATTTTTTCCACTTTCTACAGCCAGCTATATGTTTTTCTATCGCCCTCTTCGGTCGGCTATAAGAACTCCTATGGTATTTTGAAACGCAGCTCCTATCGCCAATTTTTACCAGGGCGTTGATATGTTTAAGCATAAAACGCATAAAATTCCGCCATTACCCGGGTAAGGAATGGAAAACAATGACAGCTGAAATCATAGAAGAGATAAATCACAAAGATGCATGTCATTTGTCAGTATTTTAGCTGTTAAGAAATTATGTTTTCATAATCCCTTTGGTGTATGTCTATAATATGGCATGACAAATACAGAGCAGCTTTCAAAAAAATGGAGTCCATTTTAAGTGAAAAAAAGCAACAGACTTCCTCGACTGTTTCTATTTTTGCTGAGAAACAAACTTATGGCACCCAGAGAGCCATTTAAAACTGTGTGACGATTAGAGAAAATTCATCACAACGGAGTGCTTCATTGTCAAAACTAAAATTTAACTTGGCTTGTGACCATTCACTGTCATTACGCAGGAATTATTTTTCTCAGATCGACTCGAAAAATCACAAAAAACCTTTCGTGGGCAGTTTTTGAAAACTTCAAAAACAAAGGTCATAACAATTTAAATAGTTACAATTCAATTCTATTTTACAGCTCAACTTGTTTTTCATATGTTGGAGCATTGTCTGGGGACAGAGACCTTCAAAAAAAGCATTCATAACTTCATGAAAAAGAGGTAATTTTAATTCTCACTGTATTTTATCCCATTCGTCCAAATCTAATCGAGCCTCATGGATGCCCATATTGCATATGCACGAAAGTGAAGGCGTTTTGACTGTTAAGCCATTCACCACTTCACTCGCAGCGCAGCGTCAACAGCGCGGGCTTTAGTGCGAGATCCAAAATGGCAGAGCGCTTTCAATTCTTCGTTCATACTACAAAGGTATCTTTTAGACGCGAAGAGTAGTATACAGGCGTAGGATTCGAGCATCTTTTGTGGTTCGGTTTTGACATCGCGATGTGCTGAGCATGATTTGTAGAGCAACTATTCGTGTCTAAGAGATTTCCTCGAAGTCTTAAAGCAAATTTGAAGGCATTTTATCATTAGATCCTCTAGAAATAAAGCCCGCCAAAAAATGAAACGAGCCCTTCAGAAAGGTTGGGCATGAAATTTTCGCCTAAAACCACAAATTTTGATGTTAATTACTTCACAGTATAAATTGATAGGACGAGTCGCTGAAGAATTACCTTAAGTCCTTAAGCCACATGTAACATTGTTTCTTTCTGATCGATGTGATTAATTTGATAGATCGATTTTATTTTCCTTTATCAGAGAATTCAAGGTGTACACGGACGATGATCTGTGGAGTGCTATGACCGAACAGGCCCTTGCCGACAAAAGACTCTTACCTGGGATTCAGCCAAAATCCGTCAAACAAATCGTGGAATCGTGGATCGTCAAGGATCGACTTCCGTTGGTCACCGTAACTCGTCACTACAATAAATCGGTGACAATTACTCAGGTAACAACCAAAGGCACAATATCAAGTATTACGCGTAAAATCGGAAACAGCACCGGTAAACTGTAACTGCATGATTCTTAAGTTCACGATTTATCGTTCTCTATATTTACAATGCTTTACGAGAAGCAATTGGACCTATTTATGCTAAATGGAACTATGTGCAAGTGGAAAGATGGGGCGTGCTCCTTAGTTGAGGGTCATAAGAATGAATGGGGATTTTAAAGCGCCAGTGACGTCAGCGGCAACCTAGGAGACGCACGACGCGACGGGGAGATCGGTGACGGGACTCTTTAACTGATGAGCCCTGTCCACAACGCTCTTGTCACATGTCACATGTCCACGGCTCACGAGTTGGCGCTCAGTTCCTTTGGATTGAATGAAAAATCCCGTTTTTCCATTTTCTCAAAAGGAACTATATCCACTTTTACATTGTTTCTTATCCACCTCACTACGAGCACACCCCATCTTTCCACTTGCACACAGTTCCTTCTAGCATAAATACGTCCAAATGGACCGCGTCAAGCAGAAAGGAACCAATTCACATCGGCTGTTGCCAAATTTGATTTTGCAAATAATTTTTTACATGAAAACAGTTGTGTCGATTAGTGTACAAATAATAGTGAATTTTCTGTACCGTACGAGACAAATTCCTTAAAATTTTCAAAGGAATCCGCGCAAACGCTCTCACATGTAGAGCGATTTCACATGCCGGCATTTTATCAGTAAAATAATGTTCAAAGAAAATTTTGCGGTATTTTGGATGGATTTCTTTTGAAAATATGAAACATACCTAACCGGAGATTTCTTAACATTGCAATTAATGGAGATACGAATCTTTTAATTTGGCCATCGATAATTACGTATTTGATGAGACTGCATTTTCGTGCGGTTTCAACAACAGTTCTGAGCGCTTTACGTGATTTTCTTCTTTGGCTTGCTCCCAGGAACCATTCTTAAGGTCTGTGGATTTGCTGCCTCCATCAAACGAAACCGACAAACCTGATCTGTGGTGGATTCCAATCGTTATTGTCTCAGAAGACAAAGTCAAGGAATATGAAAATATCTCGAAAATCATGTCTTGGTTGGAACCTGTACCGCAGCAACAAATATCGATAAAGAATAAAAATTTTGGAATGGATCATTACTTATTATTTAATCCGGGTAGTATCGGTGAGTTTCATTGATAGACTTTTGTATCATAATTCTCATGTTTCCTAATAGTATTAAGTTATGTCGCCATAGGTAAATTAGAATTGGCCTACACAGGAGAAAAATATTTTTTTGCCTCGAAAATTTTTAAAGAACACTTTTTTAAAATAAGGAACTTTCTAAAATCCAACCAAGATGTCATTGCAGACAACGAATGGTAAAATTCCCATTGTCCGTCGATTTTTATTCCATTTCCGCTTTTTAAAATGCGGAAAACCGGAAGTAAAACTGTTCCAGGCTATCCATCAAGGCAAGACTTATAAACGTCTGCAAGCCACGAGAAACGGGCAGTTTTAGTCCTAAAACGTTCAAAGTCAGCCCAAAAGCCTCCGTCATTTTTGTTCTATATTGAATCTAATTCTCATACTGTTCATGATTATACTAACTTATCATAAAAAATCCTTCGCAGATTTTAAAAAATGCAATAGTTTTCTATATTGAAAACAAAATTTGACTTAATTATTGGGAGTCAAAGAACTTCAGAATTTTTCAAAAGGAATATTAGAGAAAATATTTTTAGCTTTCAACTCTTCGATCACGCGAATTGAAGAGCCTTTCTCTCTCTCTCTGTCTTTAAGTATATTGATAACGCCGTACAACTTAAAACATGAAGAAGCGCCTGCAAATTCACAGTTCTGCTTATTTACTTTGAATTTCTTTCTTTTTGTAGGGAACTCCTGCCTATTGAAAAAGGGCTCATGAGGACCACCAGATTTTTACTTCATATTAGATTTGAAGTAAGTAAAGTTTTGGTTTTAAAGGCGCTAATCGTTTAATTATTTTTCCATTTCACAAATAAACTCAGATTTATTTGAACTGTGAATGAGGGTGTTTTATGATAAGTTAGTACCGTATGGTCTTTGCGATACAACAACTCCTGAATTTTTCAGAAGATTGTGGATATTTCAGTAATATGCATTTCATATATTTATTTTCCTCCTCTCTTTACTCCTGTTTACTGTTGACAGATGAAAGAAGATTTATGTTTTTCGTTCGTTTTTTTGTTGGGGGCAATATAATTTTTTATTTAAATTGACACGAATTAAAAATTAATTTTACTGCCCAAAATTAAAAACTGAATCCTTGTAAGCGGAATTTTCCATCATTTATGGATCTAGCAGAGAGTTTTTAATTGTTGCTAGTTTACCATAATATTTCAATTTTCTTGTAAAAAAAAGAGGACGAAAAATATCATTTCAATGACTTCTTCTGAAAAACGTCTCCCCTTCATGCCCTCCGTCTCGTATATAAACGCTGTCATGTTTTTCTTCCTCCTCTTCTTCTTTTCTTTTGTTATTTTTGATCCAATATTAAAATGTATTTTAACATTGCAGGGCCGTTTGTCGTCAACTATGATAACCATAATTGGTTTTTGCTGTCTCAAAAAGTCGGGACCTTACCGGAGAAAATCAGGATTCAGTTGCTCCACGATTCAATGAAACTTGCACTGAGCAGTAAGCTAAGCTACATCACAGCATTGAACATGACCTTATTCCTGCGCTACGAGCAGGCCCCGGCAGTGTGGAAGACTTTCTACCCTTTGGCAGACCAATTCCGCAAACTCCTCGATGGAACAGAAGCCGCTAAACCTTTCGATGTAAGAATGATGAGATCAATAGTTAGACCAATGATTAGATCGATGATTAGACCGAAAGATATCGCTTTGAAAAAAAAACCAACACACACGGCGCTCTTTATCTGACGACATCTTGTTCCATTTGCGCCTCTTGGAGTGCCTTTGGGTAAAAAATCACTTTAAAAGACACCGTAAGTGAGCTCTAAAAGCAGCATATTTCGATCAAAACGTGCAGGGTATATTTGAGCAGCCAACGGACTAAGCATGAAAACGTATTCTGAATTTAAAAAAAGCAAATTAACAAAAAAAAAAAAAAAAACATTGGTTTGAGCTAAAACACGTAGGCACAACAACTGGACTACATTTTGCGATTCGGAACTAAAATGTTTGGCTCAGTTTAGAAACAACGTACGTGTGTACCATTAGTTTCCCTACGTACATAAGTCTTTTTACGGATGAATTAGAAGTTGTAGTTCTTAGTTGCAAAATGAACTACAGTTGAACCAAGTTTAAGTCGCATTTGGTCTACATTTTCCAATTAGGAGCTAAAATTTCTGGCTCAGTTTAGAGACAACGTATGTATTATTAGTTTCCCTGTGGACATTAGTGTTATTACAAACGAGCCAACAATTCTAGTTCCCAATTGCGCAACGTGGTTCATTTTGGGGGAAAATGAGTTGGGAGTGGTTTTGAATTTTACTAGTCATAAATTTTCCCTTGTCAAAAATTTTAAAGTCGAAAAAAAATAAAATTTGCTCTTAAAATTGGGTCTCATGGGGGGATGCAACTTTAAATCTCTTGTTCTCCATTCAAACTTGATGCGACTTGGCGCGGCAGTTGTGAGGTGTTAATGATCGATCATCGATATTTCTCCATTTAAGACTGTGGTAAAGAATCGATTATTAAGTCGTTCGTTGCAAACTAGCTGTTTATGGATCCTTTTCCATAGGTTTAAATGACAGATCAATCGATTTATCAGAAAGCACGCCACGCCACTGCGAGCATGCGTGCCTATTAATCTCGATCCACGTCAACCAGTAATTCTTTCTTTTCTTACCTGTAATTCTATTTACAGTTGTACCTAAGAGGTTTAATCACGCCGGTTTACGATGCATTGGGCGATGAGGGAAGTGAATCCTCGTGGAAGCAGGAGTTCAGGTCACAAACGAAGCACTTGCTCTGGCAAGCAGGTTTTGATCCATCCATCATTGAGGCCAACGACTCGTACAACCTTTGGATGTCTGCGCCAGATCCAGACTCTGGAATGTTGTAAGTAACTCGCCTTATAGTGAAAACAACTTCACTTACGCGGACCGAAATCCAGCGCTTACGGGAAAGCATAGTTTTCAGTACTACACAGGTAACTGAGGTTTTAGGTCGGGCAAACCGAACGTCGGTCTGGGTAATCGAGATTTTTCGTAAAAAATACGAGCCTAAGTATACCTGAAAAAAACTTCAGTCTCACGAATTGAAATTCGGTCTATGGGATTGAAAACATCAGTCAACTTACCTGGACTAAAATAGGTTTCAGAACATTCCGTCGACGATTTTTTGTCCACGCACCTGTTTTGTCTGAGAGTTTACGTCCATTCGTAAAATAAGCAACAGCGACTTGGTCCAAGCGTTATAATTTAGTCCGTATGTAAAATTATATTGACAAAATGAAATGAGAAAATTGAGAGAGAAGGTTGTGCTGTTATGGTAATACATTTTTTAAATGAAATGTTTCTTTCTTCTCTTGATTCGTCTTTTCAAATTGTCATTAGTGAATATTTGGTTTTATGTATATCCTTAAAATTTTCAATGTGAAGTATACCTTATATATACCCCTTTTTTTAAAATGAAAATATTACTTCATATTAAAAACGTTTAAGTATATTGTTAAAACGCGGAAAACCTTTTTCAAGCGATGGCATTGATATCAATATCAATGAGCCGTAGTGGCGTTGAAGTTGAAAGAAACTATACAAAAATGAATAAAAGAGGGAGGAAAAACCAAGAAGCGCGAAGTCTTTGGCTCTTACCCATTCGTACACTTTTAGATTCAGGTTCGTCCAATTTTGAGCGTTTGTTTGCGCGTACACCACGCTGCAGCCCAGTAAAAGCACACAATTCCCCCCCCCCATCAATTTAGATGAGAATAATTCAAGCAGAGTGTGCAAACATTTCAAAATCATGAGATGTAAAACGCTGATTCTGCGAGTTTAAATATTAGAGCCTAACACCGAGCGTAGCGCCCGGCGCGGCATGCTGTCACTGGCGCAACGCGCACTGGCGCCTTCAAACCTAAGGGGATACTTGACGCATTGCGCACTGCTTGAAGTACCTATCCCCTTAGGTTTGTAGGAGCCAGTGCGCGCCGCAGCGTGCCACGGCGCCTCAAGCAACTATTTCACAACAGAGGTATTGCACAGTATCATACGAAATTGAAGGCACTCGGACATTTTAAAGATGGCATCCTTTAAGAGCACGAAGCTTCCCTAGCAATATAAATCAAGATACTACGGCACGAGCGGTAGTCCAAAAACTCACTAAGTCCTGGCATCCGCATTTATTAAAATTCAGCATAACTTTTGAATCTCATTAGAGAAAAAATTGATTCGATTTAGGCAGAAACATTCTTGAGTATGCCGTTGAGAGGATTTTATTTTGAATCAAGAATAAAATAACTGAATGAAACCGGGTTTCTGCTTGGTAAGTGACTTTTCTTTTTATATGTGTAGGCTTTTTCCTTCTTTAAAAAAGCATTATTTTCTTGATTGATTCATAAGGAAATCTTATCGGCAGTTTTGAGCATATTTCTGTTTGAATTAAGTGACTTTTTACTCTAATGAAGTTCAAAAATCACGCTAAACGTTATTGAATACAGATACTGGGACCCAGTAAGTTTTTCGACTACCTCCGCTCGCCTTCTGTCGTCGTCACTCGATTTAATTTGCGATGGAAATCAGTCCGTCCTTTGAGTTCTCGTTTATCGCAAAAATGCAATAAGAGTGATTTGAGTTGCAATTTTTCTTTGCGTTGCGAATTGCTCACCTCTCTAATACATGGAGCTCAACTGATATAGATCGTTCGAAATCTCCATGTATTTACTAAATTATTCCAAAATGTTGAAATCCAATGGTAAAAAAACTGCAATTTTATTGCATTAAATCGCAATTTTATTTCAACATTTTCATTGCACTGTGTTAGGGCAATTTTTAAGATCTCTTGTCAACCTGTGGCCACCAAACCAGTGGTCAGACTCTGACCAGCAGTCAATCTGGTGATCAGGCTAACTACTGGTTTGCGAGAGCGAACAAAGGCTGACCTGGACTTGACTTGAAGAAAACCGGGAGCTACACACACCTACCTCTCGTCAAGCTCTGTTCAGCTCAAACTACCACTTTGACAAGCACCTGACCACTGACCAGAGGTCTTACAATCGGCCCTTACTTGGGCGGTCAACAATATTTTCCACTTGGACGCTACAAATACTAAGACCTTATTCTCAAAACCTCATTTACGCAATAACTGCTCCGTTTGGTTCCTCGACAGGACTAGGGAACCATCATATTCAGATTATCATACAGGTCTTGTAACAAAAGGCTCAATCAGGCTCAATAAAATATGTTTAGTACTTGAGTTTCCCTTCGATTCGATGGATATGCAACTTCGACCACAAAAAAATCATAATGGAATCTTATATTATTTTCTACACAACAGTGGAGGTTCACGAATTCCTCATTTTTTTTTCTTTTTTCTTAAATTCAAATAAGTACTTATCGTATAATCAAGATCCTCCAAACCTTAAATTACTCTTTTTAATTTTTTTGTTTCATATACAGGGTGTCGAGAAGTTACCTGTGCTCTGTCTTCTTGTGGGGCTCTCAGAAACAGTGGGAATTTGGCCTTGAGCGTGTTCTGAACTTCCCAGCAAACCGATCGCAGTCTGAACGAGATTTCCTGTTTAGAACTCTCGCAGGATGTCCTCAAGATCCCGTCAGAATTCGCAAGTATGTTTTTCTTCTTCACAAAGTATTCCCAAATTTTTGGTTTCTCTAGCTTCAAATCTCTGATTCAATATATCGTGTGTCATTTAAAATGGGAGGAGAATGAGCTTAATCTCAACATTTTAAGAATCTTAGTTGATTATCTGTCGGTTGGCTCTTTTGATTATGCGGCGCGGCGCGGCGCATCGCTATACCACGCTCACTAGGCGCCTGCAATTTTCCTAGATGCAACATGGACAACATTTGAGTACGAATAATTGTATCGGGTATTTCAAAAAGGCGCCCTATGCCCTGATCCCGTGAAACCTTGCTATGAGAGTGCGCTCTCCAACTTATACAATTTAGTTTCTTTTGTAAAGATTTGAGGGTATGACTGTGACAAAATGTGACGTCTTCCTTACTTTAATTGAGAGAAAAGTGTGCGTATTTATCTGTAATACAGTATTTCTTTTTCATCTCGACTCTTATTCCTCCTCCCCCCCTTTTTATTCATTTTATAGATGATAATATTATTCTTATTTATATTTTTAGGATCCTGAATATAACGCTGCTTCAGAATTCCTCAGTTTTCAGCGAGAGCGATAAATTTAAAATGATTAACTCCATTGCTAGTTCCAGCATTGGATACACGACGATGTTTGAATTTTTGAAGGAAAATTGGAATGCACTCAAAGAGAGGTAACTGTGATTTCTTTTTTTGCCGAAATAATATATTTGACTGAGTAATGTGAAGATATTGGTGGAGGAAAAATGCGCTAAAAGCTATCTTTCGATCGGTATCTTTTTGGTGAGAAAGGCACAAATTTGTGACACAGATTCAGAATTGTGTCCTTTCATCGTTTTGGAAGTATGCCCGGGCTAAATAATTTAATTTTTTAATTTATTGATTTTGTAAATGTACATTTTATAAATGCGAACCAATCAAAGGGTTGACCGCTGGAAGACCTATATTGCATCGCAACATTCAAAGTTCCACCTAACAACTCATTATTTCTATTCACCAACGTGTACATATTTTACATAAAAATTTAGTGAAATTTTCGTGAAATCGTAAAGAAATCAACATCTAATTTTATGAGCAAGTTGCAACCACTTCTAGAGTAAATCAATAAGTTTCAAAATACACTATGCAACGTTGTGATTAAATTGAATCTGTCTGACTTTCACTTCTTCAATGGACATTTTAGGCTACAATGCGTATACCATTACGTCGAAAATGGAACAAAAATTACTAAGGCTGAATTTTGATTTTCCATCTAATTTATGCTGCAGCCTCATGTGAAATAAAACGGACGAATATTTTTATATTAAACGCTTTGAGAAAAATTTTGCAAGTCAAAAAGATCGCCTGCAAATCCGCAAATTAAACCTATCTGTTTTCTTCTACATATTTTAAACGTGTCAAGAAGTCTAAAACATCTCGAATTGAGAGACAGGATTCCCTAGTTCTAACGTTGTCAAAATAGTCGGTCTCTCCTCACCATGTTTATTAAGGTTTTGAACTTCATTCCCTCAAAAGTTTTACCTGTCCGTTTATCAAAAATTTCCTCTACAAATATTGAAGTTACAATAGTTTCACTTCTTTTTCAGCCTCTCCAAAAACATGTGGAACCTGTACGTTCAGCTAGCCCTGGGACAGTTCAAAAGTGAAGCAGGGTTATCCAAGGTAAATAAATAATATTACAGGATGACGGTGAAGTTCCAAAATTTATGTAGTATCTTGTTTGCGGTGTTTCAAAATATTCGCTCCTATTCTATTTTTTTATAGGAGAAAAACTCGGCATCCTTCCTTGAAGTTTTCGCAAATTTTCTTCGCAAAACGAACCAAAAAATCCCGGCGGTTTTTCAGAATTGCCGTTGAGTAGTTTCTCATTTAAAAAAATAAAGTATGGCTGGAAATCCGCCACGTCGCAAACCGAGATACGTGGTTGCGGACGGTCACCGTCGATAAAAGTCTCACTGATACGCACTTATTTGAAACCCGCCTATCTTCTTTCACTGGCGTTAAAGTCTCCTGATAAATACGTGATACTGCGACTCTCGCTATGACTACATTAGCTGCTACACTGCTGCTTTTATCCGCACATCCATTATTTATGTCAAATATGTATCGTCAACTGCCTAATATCCAAAAATATTCCGATTTCATGGAGGGGCAAATCGCAACCCCACCTTTACAATAAAATCGCGATTTTTATCGGTGGCGATTTAATTTATCGCAATGTTATCAAACAAAAAATGGGCATAAATTGAGAAAAAATTTTGATTTCATCGAACGCGAATTTTTAGAGATATAACAGCGACGAGATTGAGAATAATTGCTTAAGCATTGATGATCCTGGCGATTTCATCGCCAAAAAATTGTAAAAGCATCGCAACTTAATATCAAAATATTGCGATTTTTCCGTTGAAAAACGCTACGTGGGTGTGTGACAGGTCCGAGGGAAAGGAGGGAGGGATGTTTTTAAAGTTCGGACTCCAATGTGACTGATTTATAATAAGCCCTTACCTAAATGAATCAGTGAGTTTGAAAACACACCAACTCGGTAACTCGAAAATGCGCAACTTTCATCAAAGACGGTCGATTTTTATACAAAGGTCATTGAAGTTAGCGCATCTGTTCCAACTTGGACCATTAAGGGGGGACCATACGGGTTGTCCGTAGGTGCTTGTCTCTCCGCATCAAAAATCTTTTTCTTCGACTAATTTTTTCATCTACTGTGCAGTTTTGTGTGTGTGTCTTGATTACTTTCATTTTTCCGAGTTGGTGTGTTTTGGTTCTCACTGATTCAAATTTGGTTTGTGTCTGTTCAGGTGACAAGGTTGGTCGAGGAGAGGAAGGGTCAGTTCGGAGCAGCGGAGACGGACGCGACAGCTTCGATAGAGAAGATCAAGAAAGAAATCAAATGGGGAGCCATGAACCTGAACGCCATCAAGCTCTGGTTGAACACGACCCTCGACGAAAAATGGACCGCCCGTAGATTCACGTTCAACGACAGTCAGTCCGACAGTGTCAGCCATAGTGGCCCTACAAAGGTTAATTATTTTCATCATTACACCGATCTTCATTCGTCTGTAGTGTGAGTCGTTCCTCGAGCACGATCAGAAGTAGGTACTCTAATCAGAAGTAGAAAAATTGGACGGATTTTAACAGAATCATAGCCTAACGACACACAGTCGTCTGGAAATTTGCGCGTCGTCTTTCATTAAACCGTAATTATTGCAGTTATTTCTGCTGTATGAAGTCACTTTTTAGGTTGACGTGTCTTAAAAGGTTGATTTTAGTTGATTATGGAGATGTGCTCAGTAACACTCTATCGTGCTATTTTTTTTAATTTTTTCCCCCCTATTAAAAGATATTCTTTTTATCTTTCATGCTACGTCACATCACATTCTATACAATTCATAACAAAATGTTGCCTTTCAGCGGGAAAGGCGTCATAATCAGAAAAACACAATAAAGTTGAGGGCACTGAATAAATTCTGCATGGTCGCGAGGCTCGGCGAGTCCAACGGACTCGTGGAGCTTTTCCATCCAGAAAATCCGACTCGGCGGGTCACTTCCAAGCGTACTAGCTTGGTTTCGGCTCTATCGGAGAACTATCGATTTTGACCTTAAAGAAGTCCATGTAACGCCTGTCCATTTTTCTCGATTTTGGAAGGGGAAAAAAATGTCGAGATTACGATCGGATCCTAAGTAGTTGAAGGCGCCGAATTGATTGCGCCTGGTCCCGAGGCCCGGCGAGGCCTCCTGCGGACTGATTATTGAAATTGATAGACAAAGCAATAGAGAAAGAACAGAAAAGGGATATAGAGGGATCCTATTGGTGGAAGCAGGTGGTTGCGATGGACAAAGGAGGTAAATAATAGACTAACTAACGGTCACCCACGAGAGATCCTGTAGTTAGTCCATCATTTTCCCTCTTTGTCTATAACAACCATCAGTTTCGTTCAATAGGATAGCTCCATGCTTCCTATGCCTTCTTTGTCTAAAGCTTTGTCTGTCAATTTCAATAATCGGCCCGCTGAGCCGAGAAACCGTCAAAAACGAGTTTCTGACTGTGTTGCGAGAGGGCGTTTTTCGTCGGTATAGCCCGGCCCAGCGGACTTGTGGAGCTTTGGTTGTTACATGAGCACTTTCACAAATGGACTGTGGCTAGCAGTCTTGTTTATTTTTTGGTTTGTTTTCTGTTTTGGCTCTTTGTTCTAGACTAATGAGACGCATTTTGGTGCAGATGATTGCAGTGCGGGGAATTGACGAAGAGAGACAACACTAGACGGCAATAAGTTTTGAGGAGACCATTTCTAGCACTTGATGATAGTGCGAGAGGATGCTCTAGTTGTTATGGAGTATCATCATAAGTCATAAAATGCAAGTAACTACACATATTCACGGATGTTTCATCGAATGATTGTAAGGAGGGATAAAAATATGGATAAGTTGTTCTGAATACTAATCTAGAAATTAAATTCTGTGCCTAGGTATCTCTGAGGGTTAAGGTTATTCGCTAGAAAGTTAAATTCATTCGGTATCCTTCAATGTACGTCTTTGTTCATCTTGTTTTGTCGGAATCATTAATATGTATTGCAATTATTTTGACATGAAATCATATTAATATCATACAGACTCTGCGTTATTCATTCACAGTCATTTGCATTTTTCATCGCGTTCGATAGTGAATTTTTTCTTATTCATGCAAAAAATTTTAATTATCAGATACCTAGCTAAAATCTTGACTAATTGTAAGCTTAGTAGCAGAGGCTCGATAATTATTTCTGATACTGCAAACAAAATTCATTTGTAAAAGTTATTTTGTAATTATGTAAAACCGTCCATTGATAGGTATTTTTTCATTCCTCCTTTTGTTTTAATTTTTTTTTTAATCAATTTAATTGGTTTTGCCTGAATACAAAATACGAAACAGCGGTATAGGTGCTGGTTGAGTGGGTTTTGAGGAATGTAACAGAAAGACTTAGATCACACTTGGTTTCTTTCCCATAGCGACAGACTTAAAAAATTGAAAAAAATTGTATTCTAAAATTTTCCTTGCATTGCAATTGCCCATTTTCCATCTCAGAGTTTGTTATTGGTATTTATTGACCAAAAGATGCAATGCATTGAAATTTCATTTGAAAAAAAAAAAAAATTAAAATAACGTAAAAAATTGTAACTTTATCTTAATATTTTCGATCCAAATCCTGCTTCAGCTCTGGATTTTGTATTTTCCTGTATTTTTTTGTTATATGATAAATCCTGATCCACTTCTGCAAAAATTCCACCCTTCCTATCATTCCCTCTTTCGCTTCATATTTGTGCTATGATTAGAGTTTAGTTTGACTGATATTCAAATCACATCCCACAATTTGTGTCTCCTCTAGTTAAATCAGAACTCAATAAATTTAAACTTTAATTTTCTATTTCCGGGTTGGTTTTTATTTAACTCATTCTCAGCTCATCTTGTCTATTTCACCTCCCCAAGAATTCCAGCTCCTTAACATATTTCCATATGTATACCTATCCTAACGCAATGTTAGTTCATACAACCCCTGTCGGTTTTTCTCAATTTTGGACGAGAAAAAATTTTTTAGGATAAGTGTCGAATCCGTGTTCAGGTCCTTTGGCTCCTAGCGGCTTCTTTAGCTGTGAAACTACTGTTTTTGATTCCTGGGAACCTTTGAAACGAATGCCATTTTGGACTTTCTTGCAGCCCTGCACTGGGATGCATAGCCAGAGACAAAGCTTTTCGATTTTAATGAATTTTTTATTCATTTATAAAAAATAACCGCTCAAGAACAATAATTTATCAGCAACAACACATCAAAAAAATTAAAGCGAATCTTCATTCATCATCATGCTGATGGTTTCATGCTTCACCAGGAAGAACAGTTAAAAAAATAATTACATCCAGTGGTACTCAAAATACCATTAAAACAAGATAACAATCATCGAAAATAATACATAATCAGTCTAAAAAATACTTTTCTGAACTATAAAAATGTGAAGCCAACACCACACTGTGGGCCGTGTATCGTTGCGTCGTTGTGATGAAAAGATAATGGAACACAGTAATTTATTTCTAGTCTGGCAATTTGGCCAATCCTCAAACAGAGTCCAAGTCCTGTAGATACACATATATTTTTAGAGAGGTCAACTACTTTTGATTTCAAGTCATTACCTGGAAAAAACCAAGACAAATTTAAATTAGGAGCTTGTTGCAACAAAAAGTAATGCATTTATAGGTTAAAATTAACATATATTAGGTCTGCATAAAGTTTCTTCTTTAAAAAAAACGCTGGGCGCATCTGATGGTAAATCCCCAATAAATAGCACCAATGAGTCCAAAAATTACTTTGACTTTTATTCCTACAGCCACCGATTTTCTGGAAGATGAAGATTTTTCCTTAAAAACAGGATTTCCTGAGTCTCCATGCCTTAGTTAACAATTTGCTTTCAGGTCAATCCGACAGTCAACAAACTAACCACAGAGAACGAATGATCACCTATTCAAGATATGTTACTTTATCTTGCTCTATATTTTGACCCGATAAGTGAGTTTGACCGTTTTTGCAATGAAGAACTTTCGTTTTTAGCTTAATTTAGAGACAACAAACGGCATTCGTTCCTCTGTTCAAATAAGAGCTTCCATAGAGAAACCAGAAATAGCGATTATGTACTGAAAAAATTGTTAAATTTGTTGTTCTTAGAGTAAAAGTCGTCCATTGTAATTTTATCTTCACTTTCTGTGAATAGGTAATAAAGTTATCTTAAAGCACAATTTGTTATTAGAATGAAAAATATAAACTAATTTTCTTGCATTATAAATTTGAATTCATTCAATTTTGCCGGATAGGCAGCACACCTAACTAAAAGCTTATCTACCTACATATTTTGACTGAACCAACTGGCAATTGGGTAAGATGATTGAGGTAATATAATCGTTTAAGATTGTTCAAAGCAACCCCAATTCTGGAGAGACTACCTAGAGACTGGATAGGCTGGAACGATTGGAAAAGTTTCCGCCGAACGTTTTCAAGAGATTTGTCCCAGAAATTAAATTGCGGGAATGAAACTTCAAAGACCGGGCACTCACGTTTTTGCGATAAGTTTATGTTGGAAGATAAATCAGTAAAAATTGAGTGTTTAACCAGTATTAAGATGATAATTGAACACAATTAAAGTAAACACAAAAAATCTAGTGAACAACAAAATATCACATAATTTGCTTTCCTTTTTCTTTCCTTTCTCAGTTGGTTTTGGTCTTTCTTGGATCTCTCAGGGTTGCCACAATTTCTTCATTTTCAAATTCTCCGACTTTCCCTGACTATTTTACCTTTTCCCTGACTCCAGAATTTTCGGATTACCTGACATTCAAATAAAACTTCTACAGTAAGACCTCGAATTATCGGATCGCGATTTAACGGATTCTGCGATTTAACAGGCCGCTGGTCCCGTGAAATCCGTTAAATCGAGGTCTTACTGTACTTTGATTTTTTCCTCTAAATCACACTCACTTCTGCTGAACTCTAACGCATTAAATTCCCTGACTTTTCTCCGACACCAAAAATTCCCTGACTCCCCAATTAATTTTGAGTGAGTCAATATTTCTCCCAACTTTGCAAGTGAGACTTTTTCCTGTGACAAATCTCACAAAAAAGTCCTAAGAAGACAAAAGTTCAAGCTGAAAAAAATTTGAAAGTTTTGTGAAGATACTTACTTGCTAAATTACTAATATTCCCACAGTTGAGGAAAAGATGAGGCCTAATGAAACTAATTAAAGAGCTTTTGGCGGCGAATGGAATAGGGGTGTACAGGTGCAAACTGGAAGCCCAGTAAATCTGTAATAGTAAGGAGCAAAATTTGATCAGTTGAACATAGAATTCAATCCAATCTAGGTCTAGTAAAATATGTGTTAAAATTGCTTTGCAGTTCAAAATTTTGATGATTCATTTAGTTCCCTAGAACTCAACTCATCAGCAAAGTCTAGATGTTTGATAAAGAGGTTTTTACAAGGGAACTTTTCATACCGTTCCTCATACTTTCTGATTTTGAAACTTTGATGTTTTATAGTTTTTCTTTCGATCTAACATATATTTCCTCTAATTATGACGAAAAATAGATAACACCAGGACCAAAAAACAATATTCCTTGCAAATCCTTTTCCTTTAAGTTTTGTGACCGGAAGGATCAAAAATAACTTTCCTGAATAACATATTACCATTTTCCTCATGGCGTAGATGATTTCATATAAAATTATTGGGTTATAATCTAAGAATTCACCGTTAGTGTTGTGCAACATTAAAACTGCTTGGTGGACAGACGTAAAGAATGAAGAGGAAGTTGTTACTTACAGGAGCTCCAAGAAAATAACCATCTACTTGTGGACCTATGCCGTCTTGCTGAAAACCTCGCAAAGTCAACGGACCACCCAAAAAGAATAGATCACATGGCTCTGCTTTATAATCTTTCCCAAAGTTGTGTATTAGTCCACATTTGAAGGATTGCTGCAATACCTGCAAAAAGAGAAGAGTATCAATATCAAAAAAAGGTTTAAGGTCCTTGTCTTGAAATTCTGGGACTGTCAATCTTGTCTTGAATTCTTAAAATTCTACTTTTTTTTATTTTTAGGAGCAAATTCCCTGAGAAAAACTCAGGATTTCTAGTCATGTTTAAAATTTTGTAAGTACATCAGAACTATGAAATGACCAGAGCTCTAGAGGAGAAGGATGGGATGCTCATTATGTATAAGGATTTGGCTTTGAGGCCAGAAAAAAAACATCTGAGGCGAGCCAACTTCGAGATGAGGATTCGGTCCAAAACCTTGATTATGAAAAAACTCCCAATAGAGGCATTGGCCACATCCGTTTTCATCTGAGGTTTTTTTTTCCTAATCAAATGACACTTCAATCTCTCATTGTAAATTAAAACAATGAAGCACAAGGAGGAAAAAAGGGTTCCTCCAACCCTTCAACCTTCGGTCAGGCTTACGATGATTCGGTGTGTATCTGTTTCTTTTCCAGAATTCCTCGACCAAGAAACTGAAATTCCTCATTTAAGGATGACTCAAGACTAAACCTTTCTTTCCAAGTTGGCTTGCCGGCAAGGATAGCACAAAGTCTCTTGGCGACAAACTCGCTTGCAGCTGAGGTTACACTGAGTTCTCTGCTCCAGAGTCCTCACAGTGACTGCTAATAGGGAGAAATGTCTTTATACTTACACACAAATTTAGAGGAAAAAAACCTACTTACATAATCAGAGACTAACGGGCAGTTAAATTGCAGTGACAACTCGTGCTTGAAGTGTTTGACATTACCGCCGAGCCCTGCAAATTCGTTGATCAGCTCGATGAGACTTCCATTAGTTGGGAGAACAGATGAATTCCTGGTATCTAATGATAAAATATGTCTTAAGGAGGATTTCAACGTGTAACCTGAGTGTTCTCGCACATCGAAAGGAACGCTTTTCGCTAGGACTGAGAGGTTACGGATCGTACCTTCCCACTGAAGAGTCTGCTTTCCCCATGGAGAGAAACTAGCCGATATTTCAGATGAGATACCTGGGAGAAAAAAGAATACAATATTTAGAAAATGTCCAACTTACAAAGAGAAAACTTTTTAGAAAAAACCGGTAGTGATATTTTGCTTGATTACCTTCTCTGGAACACTTAAAAAATTATTTGAGCCTGAATTCTCATTTACACAAGAGATCTACATCCTAGGTTCATAAGAGAGATTTGTGATTTTAAAAACAACTTATTACCTGATCTTAACAACCTTTCATGATGTATTCAGTCCATATACTAAATAGGTTTACAAACTTATAGAGTGCAATGGAGTAACAAACTTTTCGATTCTTGTGTATTTTCTATGTTGAAAGGAAAATGTCAGATAATCCCATTTCTTTCTAGAATTCGATAAATTTTGTTGAAGGGGTCAGAGCCAAAAAGAATTAATTGTGTACACTGCTCCTTTCTTCTTCATAAGTTGGCTGTGCTTAGTACAGTTGACAAGATGATTCTGTGTGCAACATATATCGACGGTGAAACTCCCAAATCGTGTGCCTCATTAGCGGTGTTCGAAAATCTTCTTTCTTAATTTATCTTTTTAAAGGAGAACAAATTAATGTCACTCCTTTAAATTTTTTCAGAATTTTCTTTGCACAGAGAAGGAAAGTCATAGATTTTTCAAGAATTGACGTTGAGCAGTTTTTCTTTTAGAAAATAAAGGTTGACAGATCTGTAATGTCACTAACAGAGATATGTGGTTTGAGCAGTTCACCATTGATATTTATTAAGGGCAATTGAGTTAATCGTGTCACAATATCTATGAATGAAGGGAAATTACGAACCTCTGGTCCTGCTTATACGATATAAGACGCTCATTTTTAGAAAAAATCACAGTCTTGGTTCACAGGAAACTTCATTCATGACCTAAAGTTAATTTTTTTTCTTTCCTTTTTAAATTATTTCTTACCTATTTTGATTGATTTCAAAGCGTGCAAAATAAATAGCTACCTTGTTCTAGTAGTTTGAAGCCAGCCATCGGCCGCTGGGAAATATTCTGAAATACTGATGCCTTGTAAATGGCACGATCAAAACTGTAGAGTGGTCTGAGGTATGAAACATGGAAAGATTTGGATTTATTCGACCCAATGCCAAATTCTGTGAAAACTCTATCCGCAATGCCCGTAAAATTAGGTAACTGTAGACCGACGACACAATTCAATTCGTTAAAAGTGAAAGAGCTGCTGATCCCGCCTTTAATTCGACTAGATTCTTGGACAAAGAAAGTCACCTGAAACACAAAAATTATTAGATATTAGTTTAAATTTTTGAAAAAAGAAAAAACACAAGGTGCAAAGTAACGAAATTAATTTGGTAATATTGAGCACAAATTTTTGGCACCTCTAGAATCCTGAAGGGTCCTTGTTTTTCAGATCTATCTTTCCCAGAACCGTTTCAATTTTTATCTCTCTGAGAAAAATTGAGTGATACCGATACACGGACATGACAATTGGATGAAAAGTAAAATGGAGCTGGCATCACCTTCAACTTTCAGAATATCATTGGCCAAAGCTGTATCCTCACAAACCAGAAGCTGACAGAAATTTCCGAATTCCTATGTTGAGTGTTATGATAATATCACACAGCAGCGGTAATTGAATCAAATTTTTTTGCGTTCGACTTTCCATTCAACTTTTTGTCCGATTTTGTCAGTTGAATAGTTAAACCATATGAGATGAGCTTTCCCTCTTGAATTCTTTTTTAATGCACCTTGTTTCATCATCAGAATTTCTCTTATTGTCTCTAGGAATAAAAACATAGACACAGAGAGATACATTACCACCTTAATGCGAAAAAGTTCATTAACCTCACCTCGTATCCATCCTCGACTGCATCAGGGCCTCTGCTTACATCAATTAAAACGCCAACCTTTTGAAAAATCCCAAGAGCCTCTAACTTATTTTTCACAGCTATTGACTGTTTGATTACCTTGAGAGAAAAAGAGAGGATTAAAAAATTGGAATAAAAGATGGAAAAGTAGTCAGGATATACTGGCACTGCAACATTTTAGTGATTGAATTTATTCCAGGATTGTCTTGCGGATTGAAAAATTAACCTCCTACACAAAAGATTCTGTTCACTACACATTGGAAATATTGACTTTGAAACTGTAAACAAGTAGCAAAAGCTACCTGCTGAGGGGGCGCCGCCCCCCCAGACCCCCCCTTTCAAATTATATATGTGAGACTTTGAGTATCATAGAAGTCGTGCGGCGACATGCCGAATGAAATGCCACAATTAAAATTATTGGATCAGATGATGAGCTGATAAAAGCCTTACCTAGTAATTTGGGAACATTTCTNTAGAGTCTATACGGCTTCGCCGCACGACTAAAAAGGCATGTCTTGATTGCAGTGAGTCAAATTCTCCAATCCTATTTTATTTTTTAAAAAGGGACCAAATCACTAAAATGACTTTAAGTTTTCACATAATATTCTTTAAGTACATAGAGAAAAAAAATTACGGAAGTTCTCAAGCACTGGTGTACGTGGTTTTGTACTTGGAAAATAAAGTATGATTGAAATTGAGGAGTTTTCCATTGAAAAGATGAAGGAAGACAGGAAGTCTGAAACGTTGCTAACCAAGATACATGGTCTAGTAGTTTTCATCAATATTTAATAGCAAAGCCATGAGAGCTAAATGGAATACATTTTGCGATTAGGAACTATGATCTCTGGTTCATTTTAGAAACCACATATATGTGGGTTAGTTTCCCTATGTAGATAGGTGTTATTATCTATGCACCAGAAATTGTACTTCCTTATTACAGGATGAAATCCAAATAAATCTGAATTGATTTAACCGGAATAATACATTTTCGCATTGCCTAATTTCCGCTCAAGTTCTATTTGGACAGTATTTTGCAATTAGGAAATACAATTTCAGTGCATTTAAGTGCATAGGAAAACTAACTGCACACGCATCGTTTATAAACTGAGCCGACATTGTAGTTCCAAATTGCAAAATACAGTCTATTTCATCAACAGAGTACCAAACAACATAATGCCTTGAAACATTCTTAAAATTTCTCCTCCGCAATTATGAATATACTAACAAATTTCAAGTCAGAACTGTTACAACTGCAGCTGCGGTTAAACTGTTGCTACTTCACTGTTAAAAAAATAGAACATGAGAGAAAATTATAGAGTGCCTGACGTAGTTAGGTAGATTCTTAATGAATCCGTCCAGTTTATTTTACAAAATTGCATTCAGAATACTTACATCAGCAAAATTCTTTGCTTCTAGTACATCTTTCAATTGATCGTGAATGACAAAATCTTTTGTTCGCCGAACTCCATCAACGACAACTTTTTGCACAAAAGCCTGGAAAAAGGATAAAATTAATTACAAAATAGAAGAAATAGATTAACCTCTTTGGAAAATTGAGGGGCTTGGAGGACAAGGCGCATCAGTGCAGTTTTGGAAAAAATTAAGATATTATTGATTTCAAGTAAACCAAGTTTTGTTGCATTTACTGTGAAAATTCGCTCCCAAATTCCAATTTTAAAGCATCAAGTCAGTTTGTACTGTCTTTCCGCCGTAAGGATCCATGTGATTTCGAAACTTCAAACATGTGTGGCTCAAAATAGGAAAACCTGCACTTGTGCGCCTTGTCCTCCAAGCCCCTCGATTGATAGTTGTGATGGGCAGTTTTAGCAGAAGAAAGAGGGAAACTTTACTTAAATTCGTTTTCACAAATAAGTTGTGGTGCTTGACCATACCCTCCATCTGACGATAAATTTCCTCTTTTCTCTGTTGCGCCTTTTTCTCCTATTGGAGAACTTCAAAAAAGCTATGGCTGCAAATGGCAAAACAGAATTGACCTTGCCTATTCTCAAAGATGTTTAAAACTCGACACCTCTACTTTTAAGTATGGTCCACTAAGTAGGCCAATTCCACCATGTGAAAATACTTAGTTTGTAATTATTTATCATTTTTACCAGGATTTACGTCACTTATTTTTCAGACTGTTTCAACATGTATTTTATGAAGTGCAATCAGCTCAAATTAAAATGTCATGGCAGACAAGCGCAATAATCTTTCAAAACTTACCCCGACTTTGCTCCAATCGGTATCATCCTCAGTTTCTGTTTCCACAACTGGGATCTGAAAATAGAAATTTAAATGAGTGCTTGAAGTTGTTGAGTGCCCTTATATGTAGAATAAAAAGCTAAAAATTAACCTGAAACAACCAAGCTTTTAAACTTGATTGTAAGTATGAAAATTGTCCTGGTAACCGCAGAAGTATGCAGAGGTAAGAGCAGCCACTGAACTTGATGCAACAAAACAAATATCCTTGTCAAACAGCAGATATTGTGAGAAAAAAATCACTGTGGAAATAAGAGGAAGGCTGATGCACTTAGAAGGTTCAAAGATACTTAATTCGTAGTTATTGGTGCCATGGAATCTGTAAGGTTGACGGTAACCTTGACATATTCATGACAAATAGCTTCTGCAGCATGTTGAGGATAAATTTATACACTGCTGCTATAAAGATTTCGTAAGTGAAAAACTTGAGGAAAGGACTGGAACTCCACACTGGGCCGAAACACTTACATGGAATGGGACGGGTCTTAAAATTTAAACAGCTCTTCCTTTTTATTGGTTAAAATCTTCAGTTATCATCACACACATGAAGCTGGTGGATGTGCTTCACGAATTTTCTACAGTTATACGTTTTCTACGTATTAAAAAGGTTAATTAAGCTGGACTCAATGTGCTGTAACTTAGAACGCTTTGACATTCCTGCGAGTACAGTGCAGCAGAGACCGCACCTTCATTCGGACGGCTGTGAAACGCACATGTTCAGATGAGAGGTGCACTGATTTTACTTGGAGGGTATGTAAACAGGGCCATGAGTGAAAACTTGAAAGGTCGAAGATTCAATATTACGTATGCCAAAAAACTCGGTTCTTTAGAGTGATGAAATAATAGCTTCCAATAAGGAAACGTTGATTGAGACTGAACAAACCTTGGTGAATCTGCCTCCCATTTCACAGAGGAAGAAACGAAATATACATCAAACAAACATCATTTTCAAACGTTACAATTTCCGAAAACAGCACTTTTACTGGACTGCGTGAACTTTATCGTGAACTACTTTTAATTTTGACACCATCAGCGCATGGCACAAGAAAACTTTTAGAGAACGCATGTGTACCCAACCAATACCATATCCACGTTGCCAAGTTACTGCATCAATCAAAAATATATTTATTTGTGTTTTTGAGGTTTGTGAAGAATCTATCATTGATTATTATGGGCCAAACATTAATTTTGAAATTTAAAGGATTCTAATTTTGTTGCTACCTGTATTCAATTGGTAAGGTTATTAAATTTTGTTAATAGGTTTGCTGGTTCTGAACCGACAACGGTGTAATTCGCGATCGATGGCAACGTTGAATTTGGCGTTAAGGTTATGTTTACATTCATAAAAAGTGTTTTTATCGGCTTTTCTGTTTTCTCATTTTTCTTATATTTCAGTAAATCAATCCAAGTTTTGATTTCGCTAATCTGTTGAAGAAGTGCCATCGAATTCCTGCATTTTAGTAGTTTTAATTCTTCAAGGAATTTATAGTTTTATCCACTAGGTTCAAGAATTTTGGTGGCGACACGGATTAGATTTTCACCATGGTTAATGCGCCAGATTATGAAAGCGTCATTAAAAAGTTAGAAAATGAGGAATTAAACGTAAGTCCATCTTCTCGTATCTTTCTACTGTTCAATGAGCGTTGCTTAGCTCACAGTTTCACAACATCACTCTTGTTTTACAACTTAAATGTTGATTTTTGTGAGGCGATATTCCAGCCTTTACAAGGCGGAAAGCCAACAGGAAAAGCATATTCTTGAGTTAACATCCTGACAGAACCCATTTGAGTAGTAGATGACAGCTCCTTCTTAGGAGTGCAATAATTTCCCCACTGCCAGGTTGTGAGCTTTGCTGGTATGCATTAGCTTGAAAATTGCATTATATCTGCAAAATTTCTGATATCAGTAAGCTATTTATACCCTTATTGAAAGGTGATCAATCTGAAAAATCACTGCGTTTTTCAATCTCAGCCCAATTCTTGCTGCTTCCCGGCTTTTATAGTGCTGCTATGCAGAATTGGCTCCTATGTTTTGGATTTACTGTTTTTTCATCTATGAAATGCAATGGATTGGGTTCTCTACGTTTCAGCTGACCAACCTTCGAATAGCGATCCAAGCATCTTACTGGAATGCAAGGATCGAACTGGACCAGTGCAGTTGATTGGAATCAAAAAGTCATAAGGCTCATTGCGATTCGAATAAAAGGAAAGCCATTTTTTACATTCCCTATTTCTATTTCAATTTCTTTTTCATTCAAATAAAGCTGATGTTCAGCCTATCCCAAAGTAGAGTCCCTTTATACCCAGAGTTAAGACAACTCGATTATCAGCTGACTGGCAGCCGGCCTTGGCTGGCCATGGAGGCCGAAACGAGTGCACCCAAACGAACGATATTGAGGGATAAGGATCAGGAATCCTGCGATGTCTGTCACACAAAAACAACAACATCAACAAATTGATCAATTAAAAAGAAAATGAGATTGATTTATGAATAATTTCTTAATCTATTCTCATTTTGGACCGATGGAAATGACAATTTACTCTTGATAAACCACAATTAGGTAATATTTTCATTATTCTTGTTCACATTCGAGGTACCGCCATCTTGGTGCACTCGTTTCGGCCTCCATGAGCGAGAACCAATCAGAATTGGATTTTTTTTTAGGCCACTTTCAGCCCAACCAAAAGTGAGTTGTCTTAACTCTGGGTATAAAGGGACTCTATCCCAAAGTAGATTATGCACTTGGAGAGAGGGAGTGCTGTAGAAGATCAGCTGTCTCCAGTTTAGGATTAAAAGTAAATAAATGAAGCAAGATGGTGGATTGTCGGAGTCGTGCTCTAAAAGTTGGCAAACTTATTTGATATTGACTCTAGATTGATACAATATCCAACAACTTGATGAGATGAAGCACCCCACCTTCTCTTGTGAGTGAAGTGAGTTTTGTTCACAATAATGAATATCCTCTTTTTGGAATTTTAATTATTCAATCTATTTGATTTTTTTTCACAGACAACTGTCGGACCTGTTCCTTGTCCTGTCTACTCAAAATTACTGGCTTTATATGTACAACAAAATGACCTGTGAGTTCTGCAAATTTGTATCACATCTTTGTGACAAGTTTTTTTAAAAATAATTTAACTTCCTAAAATATCTTAGTTTACGTCCTTTTTTGATCTGTCCCCAACCTTTCATAAACTTTTGATTGCTAAGCATGCTCTACAATGTAATAAGATCATGTTTTATTTTTTTCTTGATTACTTGCAAAAATTCTTCGATTAAGTAGGTATTATATTTTTTCGTTTCGTTGAATTTGAAATTCGTTGGAAGATTAGTAATTTTGTTCTCTCTTCCATCTACTTACCTTTTTTTTTATTTAAATAATGATCATTAGTAAATTTAAATGATACAGAATTAGATCTGTCTAAAAGGGTTTAGGTATTGAATGTCTTGTAGACTGCCTCCTGCAATGTCTGATGTAGTCAAGCTGATTTTGACTAAGTAATGTTGTCCATTTCATCCCGAGACATTTTTTTTTTCAGATGTAATGCAAAATTCTTATGGAAGAGAATCCCTGATAGCGTCAAACAGTCCAACCCAGAGCTAAAAAGTATATGGAATGTAGGTGTTCAATTATGGAATAGAAATTTTACGGATGCATATGCAGCCTTGAATGTTGAGTGGTCACCAGAAATAGCGCCAATAATGCAGAATTTACAACGTAAGTATTTGATTTTGCAGTAAATGTGAAAAATCACAATCAGTTGAATCTGATGAAACTAGTAAGATCAGAAAACCGCATTTATCTTCGGTAGGTATGCAAAATGTTACAGTTAACATATAACTGACATTAGGTAATATTGACAATCATGGGTTCCGGAGGGTTCTTTTACACCTCATAATGCTCAGGAATGTTTTAATCCTGCCTTGAAATTCTACAAATATCTCACCGATAATAGAGAATGTGGTCATAATTTCAAGCCAGAGTGTTGCTTTGTTTCATGTTAAAAAGATAAAACATAAGGAATCATGACTGATTACATTTAAGACTGTATACTTGACAGATAGATCCAAATATTTGATCTTTTGAGGGAACCTAAGGATCCACTAAGAGTCAAAAGTTAGCTCAAAATTTTTTTAATGTTTGGCCTTGTTTTTCCTGCAAAATAGTGGGCCCAGCACTATTGTAACACCTTGTTACATACAGTTTGAGCAAAGTTTCTTGGTGTTTTTTTCTTGCCTAAGAATTTAGACATTTTTCGCTTTTGTTTCATTGTCTTTGATTTGGACTTCATTTTTTCCCACTAGATGAAATTCGAGCTAGAGTCATCAAGGTTGTTTCCTTAGCATACTCAACTATGGATTTAGAGGCTTTTGCCAAATCACTGAACTATTCTGTTGAAGAGGCCACTCGAGTGGCGCAAGAACACAAGTGGGAAATCATTGACACGCCATCGGGGAAGATGGTCTGTCCTGTACGGCCACCGTATTCATACGCACAAGTCACGTCCAACGAAGACCAGCTGGCCAAACTAACAGAATTTGTTTCGTTCCTTGAAAACTAATCTTGTAAATGAGGTTCTTTTTTTATATGCTATACATTTTAAGTGTATTTATGTCTTTCTTTCCCTTCCCTTTCTCTTTGTAAAATAAATGTGTCGAATCTTAATTCCGAAGCGGTTTTATCTTTCTGTTAATAAAACAATCCTACAGATAACGGCGTTTTGGTGGATTTTGGTTTAATGCTTTGTCACACTCCTTGAACCTTAAATGACTTTCATAAAAGAATTTTCCTTCTGCCAGTTTGAAGGAAGTAGTTAAAACAGTAAATTTCTCAGTACGATTTTTGATATTCTCTAATAGAAATCTGTTAAAGCCTACATTTTTTTCTTTTTGAGTGTGGGTGTGCATGTATGTGTGCGAGTGTTGCACGAGATAGCCTTTGAATGTCTGAGGAAACATCTTGATTAGTAGAAACGTTTTACTAAAGAAAAACGAGAAACTGCACAAGAATAATTCTGAAGCAGAAAAAAAAAAGATAAGAAGATATTTGTGAAACATGGTAGGAGAAATTACTGAACTATGTACATATTTCCTGCTTTGTTTAGTTATCTTCCATGAACCAAACAGGCATCACCTTTTCACATTTGAGATTTTGCTGCAGGTCCCAATGATTCATTTTGTGGGGCCTGATTGAAAATTTGAGCTCAAGAGTTTTAAAGAACATCATATCAAAAAATATGGAAAGGATCAAGTGCTAAATCGAATTGTATTGTGTAATTTAATTTCTATCTCCGTCGAATGCACAAGACTTAGCCTAACATTTAAATGGCTTGTTACGTTTCACAAAGGGAGTCTTCTCAACAGCTAAAGGCCCAAATTTGAAGATGCTTCTTCAAAATTACTCAGCGTGACAACTCATTGAAACTTGTTTGGGTGCATCTAGAAATTTGGATGCACGCAAGTAAAACCTCAAGAGGTATCAAGTTGCTGCAATTTTGAGGTGCAGCTTCAAATTTTGGCCCGTGTCTCTTTCCATGCAGATAACTACGTCAAATTCAAATTATCTGGGTAAATCAATAATACATTTGAGAATCAAACCATAAGTTTTCTCATTTTTAATTCAAATCAAAAGTATAAAAAGACATGCAAAAATTATCAAATATAAAGATCATTAAAAAACTTACGATTAGGACTTAAAATACAATCACTGATAAACTCACAAAAGTAAAAGAAATTAGTTACAACCTTGGAAAAAACACAGCCTTGAGAATGGGGGATTTTTTCATGTGTGTTGTTCATAAAGTGAGGCCGTGAAGGTGCATGACAATTTACAACTCTCCACATAAACCTGCAAACCTCTGTGAGACTAAGCAGAGACTAATTTATGGTAAAAACATATCCTCTGTCAGGAAACCAGTTCCTACTGAGGAAAACTAGTTAATTGAAGTAGGCATTCGTTTTAAGTTCCTTGGATAACTTTGGTCAAAGTTTCTGAGAGGTTAGCTTGCTGCTACAAATATTCATGTTGGATTCGGTTTATTTTTTAGAGAACAAATTTCGATGAAACCTATGGTTTAAAACAGAACCATTTTGTCCCCAAACTGCAAGATTCTTTTTCTCACACATTATCAAAAATCCAGTCTCCATTTTGCTTGATTTAGCTAAATGGAATTAAGTTGGCGTTTCTAAAGGTTGCAATAATTTCAGTCTGCTCAAAAACACAATTTTATAGTCACAAAATAACAGAACTTGAAGGAACACTGCATGGCAGTGAAATTGGACATTAAAGATTTCAATTTGAAACAGGCTTCAAGTCAAAAACTAGACATGATTAGAATAATTTCCAACAGATGAGATATGATCGGGGTTATTTACAGCACTTAAAATATCATTGACTTCGAGGGCGATTTGCGAGAAAGTTGGTCTGTCTTTGGGACTCCTTGACCAACATTTATGCAAAAGAATGACTAGATTTGAAGGCATTGATTTGTGGTGTTTCCACTTCAGTTCACCGCTTTCAAGGTTTTTCAACACCTCTTCATCAGACAGCCGCGAAAATGGAACATCTCCTTTCGTGAACATTTCCCAAACCAGGCAGGCGTAGGAGTATGTGTCTGACTTCATTGAATAATCTGACTCAAAGACAGCTTCTGGAGGCATCCATCTTAGAGGTATTAGCTGGAAGTGAAATAAAACGACATTTGACAATTAGCAAATCTAAGAGAAACAATCTCAAAGCTCCACTCCTCAAAAAGGAATTAAAAATTATTTCAAGATTGCATCAACTATTAAAAGAGGCGGATACTGACAGAAATTTTCGTTTTTATATTTATTTTAGCGGAGTATTTTCCCAAATTGACATGGGAACAAAAAAAATTGATTAATAGCTATACGCAAGAAACAATGAGGGTGATTGTCTTGACTGGGATTTATTTATTGTGGGACTGTATAATTTGATGGTTGGGGTAGTAAAACTTAGTACCAATAAGACCGTGTTTACTTAAAAAGTTATTGCAGTTAATATAAGATCATCCACAAGAAAAGGACAATCGTTCAGAAAATCCCCAAATAAGGGTATTAGTATCCTTTGTGCTGAGAAAAATTTAGTGAAATTTGGTAGAAAAAAAAAAAAAAACCTTCGGTAGGTCTATCTTGAGAGAAGTCATCACCATTTTTGAAGTTTGTGATGGAAAACACAAGGTTTGGTAAAAAAAAAAGCAATTAGAGAGTGTGAGATCATGATGCAACATTATGCGCCCTACTTGTATAAAAATGAACTTCGAATGAAAAAAGTGCTTGCAACTTATACGCTGAATAACTAAATAGTTGTGTTTCAGTCTTTAACTTTAATTCAAATTCATTCACAAAACTTGACAAAAAACTCTCTCAAAAAAATTCTGGACATGGATCCCTTTGAGGGTCACAAATCAATGGGTGGCCAGATAGGCCAAAGTGATGTAACAAAAAACTGGCGACTCACCTGATTATGAAATTTGAAATACTCAGACGAGTATGTGTCTACTGATAAGGAAGAGAGCGAGATTTTTACAGAGAGATTCGAGACGATCAAACAATTTCTAGCTGCGAGATCTTTGTGAAGCAGTCGGTGATTTGTCAGGTGCTCCATTCCCAAAGCTACTTGATGGGCCATGGACAATATTTGCGGAACACTCAGAGGTGGCGGCCGAGGTTTCCCAGCAGTAGGGTGGTCTTTGCGGGTCGCCAGTAAGAATTGCTTCAAGTCCCCCTAAAGGAAAAAAATAAACAAATTAATAAGCTACAGGATGATTACAAAGTAATTTCAGAAAAGAGCAATTGATAGATTCAGGGAGAGTAAAGAGGTTGATCGTTTAACTCAGTTCATATGAAAAACGGAAAAAGTGGTACAACCCCTAATAGACCCATATAGAGCGCTGGAAATGAGTGGGAAAACGATAAATATACTTTGCTTTCAGTTGTACGAAGATAACTTAATTCAACTTTGAATCTTCTTTGATCCAGTTTGGTTTAATGTTTTTCCCCAGTTTTGCTGCTAAGCAGATTCACGGATATTTAAATTCCGAGTTTTTGGACACACGTACTAATATTTTACAGCCTTGCGTTCAAAAGTGTTCCAATAAATAGAAGGAAAGATTTGAAATGTTGCTATGCTTTTTCTCACCCAATCAGTATATTCGAGCAGCATGTAATGAGGCTCTGCATCCCGGCATAATCCATAAAGTTTTACTATATTCTCATGGTTCAAGCGACTGAAGAGATCCAACTCTCGTGTGAACTCTTGGAGAGCAATTTCTTCCCGAGTATTCTTAAGTGCTTTCACCATTACAACCATGTCACCCTGCTCGTCTATCAGACCATGTGCTTGCGCCAGATAAACCTCGCCAAACTGTCCGTTTCCTAGGGTGGGCAGTAAGAAAATTAGAATTTGCTGAGATGAAACATACAGGAAGAATGGGAACTATTGATAACATGAGATACACACAGAGGGGTGCTAAAAGAAATTAATTCCTGGAGGGTTTTGATAGAAGACCATGTTTTGCCATGCTGTCAAGATTATGATATTTGCTGTTAAATATCATCACAGATAATTAGGATCATTAAGGAAGCCATGTAAATTTATTTTTAAACAAATGATCAACCTATGTGTCTGAAAGAAAAAAATTCTGTCCATCTTTGAAATTAAAATGTGTACAATGAGAGGAAAAAAGGTGATGAAAAAGCAAGGATTTTAGGAAATCAAACAATGGGAATTCTTTCAGGATTAAGGAAAAAGTGTGGAAATGGTGATTGGAAGGCAAGGATTTTGGACATGATGAACCAGTGGACACTCTAGCCTAGCAACAATGATACAACAACCAAAACTTGAGAAAATGCCCAACTTTCAACACATTGATCTACAGGATGCGGGCTAGATGTTTTTAAAATAATTTCAAACTTACCTAGAAGCATCATATTGTGCAAATCTTTGCGGAGAAAGTCTGTTCTTCCACACCCATTGCGGCTCCGTCTAGACTGACCAGACCCTTGCGATTGGGTAGTATTTTCACCATCACTCCTGCCACTGATTATTTCTCCGTTCCGATGCTTGTCTCTCAATTCCAGACCATCATTTTTCCCAACTGTAAGAGAAAATTTTCACAATTGATGTGAAATTGAGGATTCAATTATGTGTTGATAATCTGTCTACTAGTGTTTTGCGCAAGTTTTAATTTCTTCGGTTCAAGTTTTATTTTTCTTCTTTGGGAGCTTCAACGAACTTGAAATTTTATTGATCCATTTAATCCTTAAGACTGCCTTTTGACAATATAAAATGTAGTTTTTGCGATAGTATAAACTATGTTAACAGAAACTTAAGTTTGATTTAAAGCTATAAAAGGCAGTAATTTTGAAAGATAATTTTTATTCTATCATTTTTTGAAGAGTGAATTTATTGAAAATTAATTTTTAACACCTCAAAGAATATGAGAAATGCTATTGGTTGTAAGGTGTTAACCTTCCAAAAATCATTGCTCGTAGAATGAGAAATTTTGCTAAACATATAACTTTTTGAAGAGTCGCTATATTCACAAAAGTAGTCTCGGTGCGGTTCAGTGACTGAGCGTACCTTAGAAAGCAATAAAATGAGTAGAGTGAAATTTTTCTTTCTATCAGAATACGATTTTTTATAACTGATTGAAATCAATTGATACAGAGTTCAAAGATGTCCAAATTTCTAAATCTCACGAAGTCTCACAAGAGATTTTAACAACTGTCCAATTTTGTGAGATTCCTTTCCAAGAACCAAAGCATAAGAGATTCAACTTACGCAGAGAATGAACCGGTTCTACTCCAGCATTGAGGGCCATCTTCCTTCGACGTCTTCGCAATCTACACCAAGCAGTGAGTCCGATGACCAAAAACATGTATGATCCTGCCGCACTGAGAGTTACAATAACTGTACGTGTCAGCATGAAGTCATCGCCAGAATCCATCCAACCATCTGGCCCAGGGTGGTAGCCCTCACCTAGTGAAGGAAATTATCATGGTTAACAGAGATACAAATTTATAACATAAAAACGATTGGAAGCATGTTGAATGATGGATCTATCAATGCATGAATGCTCGACATTTACTAATCCTAGATTTACAGAGATGAGAATTTGTGTTATCTTGCCGCAAAAAAAAAAGAAAAAGAAAAAAAAACCAAATTATTTTAACAAAGGGATTTTCATAAAGTTCAACAAAAATTCTCGTCTTCAGCAAATACATTCACACACATCCCAAAGTTGTGAGCTGTATAGTTCTTTTTTGTACCATATAAGGCATGAATAATATTTTATTCTAGCAATTTTCAGCCTGTAACAAGGTATACTAAAACCTAACATAGTTTTCTTTCAAAAAGAGTATTAATATACTGTAATCTCATATTTGATACTATTTAGGACTGTTATGAAATTTTTGGGCTTTTTTTGTGCAAAACTGTTGGTAAATCATTCGTTCAGGCAGGAGTGCCAATAGATCAATTCTGAGGGATTTAGGATCTAAAGCCGAATAAATTTACACACTTCTAGACTGCAACAGAGGATCGTCTGATGTCATTTTTGCATGGGGCGTAAATGCAAGAACCAAGATGGTGAATCTTCAGTCACAGTCTAAAAAAGCATCAACTTTGTTGGTGTGAACTCAATATGATCCTTTTTCATATAAATAACCACAAGTGTACTAAAATGTTTCCCGTAAGGAAAATTGTTCTTATACAGCATAAAATTATAAAATAATACTAAAAAATAAGCCAACTCTATTTAAAGAAAAACGTGTATCATGGTGTGATAATTTTTACTCTTTTCTTTCAGAGGTGTTTCTGTGGTTTCAATTTTAGCCATTCAGCAGATCTTTGAGAAAAAATAGTTCCTAGGATTAAAATGGCAAGTTAAACAGAAAAAGTACAAAGAGTGAATCAGACAATGCATACTAACTTATCACATTGAGGAAAACCTCCGATCGGTTAAACCCTCCGCTGTTCCCAGCAGTGCAGCCATATTTGCCTTCATCGTTTAAATGAACTTCAGTGATTAAAAGAGAGCCATTCTCTAAAATGAGAAACCTGGAACGATCAAAGTGCTCTTGAGTGATCGTGTTTTTGTCCCACTGTATAGTTGGTTTTGGATAGCCGTCCGCAACACAGTCAATTGTAATGGAATACCCTTCTAAAGCTTGAGTAGGATTTTTTGCAATTGCCAGGAATTTTGGTGAGACTGTAAAAAAAGGGAAAAGGCATTAAAAACAAGATGGAAAAAACTTGAAGGGACACTTAAAGTAAACACTATCTTTTGAGATACATCCACAGATCAAAACCCATCTTTTTGAGAATGTCCTATCTGTTTTTTCTAAACATTTACAATTCATCAGTCATGGAACAAATTTCTATTTATGACGGATTTCTACTTCTTCTGCTGATAATGGTCGATGGACTCTTCAAAATGTTTAAATTTATCATTTCTAACAAGTTCAATAGTGAAGTCAGAGAAAGAGTGAGAGTGAGAATACTATTTTCAAAATGACTGATTAAACTGTCAAGTATAAACGATTCAGAAGTTTTTGAACTAAAAATATCTGAATAATTTTTAACAAGAAAAAAATCTAAGAGTCTCAGAAATTCTTCAGTCAAAACAAGTCTGGACGGCTCAAGGGTGTCTGAACTAAAAACCCCATCTTTTCATAGCCTCTTTTTCTGCTTTCTGATCCTTTTCGAATTTGCTTACTATTGCAGATGAGAGAATTGAATCGTAAGTTTTTTAATCATATTTGGATTGCGCACAATTTTTTAATTGAAGAAATTTTACATTGTATGTAATCCAAAATTTGTTTGTAATAAAACACATACAGGATTTTTACACATCGATTATTGCACAATTGTATCATTGGACCACTTATCATGAGGTTCAAATAGACGGCTCGTTTGGAGAAGAGCATAATTGCAGAAGGGCATCTATCATATTAGGGCCCTTTTGCATGTTAACTTTTTAAAAAGAGAACAAACAAAATACTCACCAACTACATCGACATCGATTGTTACATTGATTCGACCTTGAGAATTGGAGGCAACACACATGTATTGGCCTTGGTCGTCCAGTGTCACATTCTTAAAGACCAGAGTTCCATTCTCAGCTTTCACCGGCACATTAGACTTGCCAACCTGAGAAACAAAGATAAAATTGAAATAATTAAAACAGTACAAAAGAACTGAAACAGCAAAAAAATTCCTGTGAATTCTGAGCAGTAGTATTTTAAACTGCACGGAGGACTATAATGTCACTAGTTTTAGTTCTCTTGCGGACCCCAGCTGTCAATTCAGGCCCAAAAGAGGTTTAAGAGATGGTCACCGGCTTTTAGGAGTATGAACTACTCATGGGAACGGTAGGTTGGGCTCTTAGTGTTAGTGGAAGCAATAAATCTAGAAGAGCCCACTCAAAATTCCAACGTTAGTCCTTCACGTTGAGGGTTGAGTCATCTGGCTAATTCCCCAATACTAGTGAAGCTGTGGACCTCTATTGGTTACGCTTTTCATTGATTAAAATATGATTTTTTTTACCACCACAACCTTTTTCAATTTATTATCAAATTAACGGCTATGTAGTTTCTTAATGACCAATGGTGCATATGTTGTAGTTAAGACAAAACTTTGAAAAAAAAAAATAAAATATGAAATTCCTTACCTTGAACCATTTGACCACAGGTGTGTCATAGCCTTGCGCACGGCACTGAATTTTGCTACCTTGACCTAATTCCATTATTTTTTTGCTGGGTTTTGGGTTAAACTTTAACCTCTCTGTAACAATGTAAAAAGTGTTAATGATTATTATTGTAAAGATTAGTGCAAAGACACAATAGAACAAAGGAAAAATGTCAACGGACTCGCCAGGATTCTTAAGGATACCTTTGGGTATTAACATTTTAACCGAGATAAACTAAAAAAAGAAATGCAATAAATACAAGTTGTCTTGCTACTGGACATGGTGTTCCAAGAAAGGGTAGACAAAAGTATTATTATTTATTAGTGCTACAAAAATGTTTGATTAAAACTATTTTAATTCAAGATACCTTTCAGAGATAATATTGGATCATCTGGGAGGTTTAAAATCTCATAAACTTCATAAGACAGAAGCCCTAAAAATTCTGCCTGCTCTCTCTTTAGCTTCCAACACAAATGCCTGGTTTTATCTTGGATTTTTCCCTTAGTCTCCAACTGATATCAATAATTAATACATAGAATATTTAAAAAAAATAATAATACCTTGAACGTAGAGATGGGCTGGTTTTGACTTGACAAGGGGATACACTGTGCTGTTGATGACACAAACGTATTCTCCTTTATCGCTAACATGGACATTGTGGATTGTCAATGAACCATTATCAGATATATTGAAGCGGGGAATGTCTGAGGAGATTGGAGCCGAATTGTGAAGCCAGTAGACAGTTGTGACTGGTGGAGGCGTCGCTGTATGTCCACAGATGAAAAGAGCCGTAGAGCCCTCGTCCACAGCAGCTGGTGACGGATTCAACTGGATACTTGGCGGCTCTGATGAGGTTGAAAATGGGGGAAAAAATGAAAGCGTCAAGTAAGAACATGTGTGGGTAAGAGATGAATGAAAAACATTGTAAAATGAGGCTGTCCCAGTTTTCAGAGTTGCCACAAAATTTAGAGAATGAATTTCTCCGAGACATTTTGGTAAAATTCCCTGGTAAGTGAGGATATGATAGATAGTTAAAAATAATTTGGAAAAGTTACTAGTACCATACACAATCAAAAGTTTCATGCCATTTTACCCCCAAAAAGTCCGTTCACATGGCTGTATCTCTATCGTGCAACAGACCCAGGATAGAAAGAGAAGAGACCCAAAGAAATAATAGATAACGTTAACTTGATAATTTTAATTCATTTCATTTTGTTTGATTAGATTTGGTTAAAAAACAACTAATCTTTGAGAAGATGTATCAGGTTATGAGGAAATATAAAAGAGTTTAGATGTTTTTCTCTTATCTCAAAGAAAATTAAAAGCGAACACTGATTGTCACAAGAAGTAAAATACTTACTTGCAACAATTAACTTGAAAGACGTCTGTTTCTTATCGGCAATATTTTCTGCTGAACACACATAAGTGCCTGTGTGCTGATTGACCTGAGCTTTCTTAATGAAAAGTGTTTGATTTGTGATGGTGATACTTGCGCTTGATTGTAAACTTTTGCCATTAACATCCTGCCACATCACCGTTGGTTTAGGAAGGCCGAAAGGAGGCGAACAGGTTATTTGGAAACTCTCTCCTTCCGGAATTATGACAGGTTCATCACTTTCCAGATTAAGTGTGGATTGATTCATGTTGTGAAGAACTGAAAAAAGTTTCGGAATTTAATTATACAAAATAATATTGCTGAAGATATTCTCTTACTTATAAACGGATGGGTAATAAGGAATACTAATTAAAGTTTAGGCCAAAGTTCAATCAGAAAAAAACCAAAAAGTTTGGCTGTACAGTTTATCATGTGTTTTTTTGAAAGTTGCAATGAGAATTCCGGTTCTTTTTTCTGTTTTCTCTTTTCTTTTATACAGTTACAGTAAAATGTGCAGGTTCAGTATAGAATTGGACCAAACTTCGCCTGTTTTTTGCAGGATTGTAGCAATTTGTGATTAAAAGACTAAGAAGAGATGATAGCTCTGGAAATTTGGAGGAAATCAGGAATTTTTAAAATGATAATGCCAGTTTGAAAAATGGCAAGACTTAAACTTTCTGAGATCCTTGACTATAATATTGACTGCGATCATTTGAAAATAGAGGTCCTTGGAACAAAAATTATACACATCCAAAAACAGAGCAGCTTTGTCTAAATAAAGTAATCAATTTGGGAAAAAATTCAACAAATTACTTACAAGCGATTTCTAATTGAGCAGTGTACTTCTGTGGCACCTCCAGGGATTCCTCTCTAATACCAACACAACCGTATAGTCCCTCGTTTTTTGATGACATTTTATGAATGAGGAGGGTGTTGTTTGGATAGATTGTCAACCTGAAACGAGAAATAAATTAATACCTGTGAAGAAAAGGATACTCAAGTGAAATTGATGCTGCTAAAAAGCTACTAAATACAAGGCTATGCAAAATCTTCGCACCAGATCGTTAGATGAAATTCAGTTTGGAAAAACACTGCGATGCAGCATTTTAAAGTTTTATTGGCATTTCTTTATTTCCAGCGGAAACCAGTGCAAAATGCCTTTGAATTACAACTTTACAAACAACTCGAAAATTTTGGATGAAAGTTAAAGGGTAACTCAAATTTTCTCCACTCATAGACTGGTATAGAAGTAGGACAATTTTATCAAAATAGAAAAAAATTGACTCATATTGCTGACACATTGATCATCTTAAATAAACTGCCACTTTGATAAAGAACACAGTTCAGCATTTGAATGATGTAAATGTTCCTTCATAGAACATTAATTTTCGAGAAAAAGTGTGAACATTTTGTCTAAAACACTCGAGCTAGGCTGAATTGAATTACAAATCAAATTATCTGAAGAATAAGAAAAGAAAGTAGAGATCAAAATCTCAAAGTTTCATAAGATAATTCTTGCTTTAATAGAGGAAATATGGCAGTGTGCATTCAGAGGTTCATAGAGTTCTCTCTCAGCAAATAGAGTAGATGCACAATACTGCAAGATACAGAATAGTGAGCTGTTTACTTCAGTTGGCAGGCACTTCATTTGAGGCTGACATTAAACTTGACTCAGTCATTACTTGGTTTGATAAACAGCCGACCAGATATCTGAATTGAGACAGGACTCAATCCTTAAATCAAGGCTCTGGAGTCAGCGGGGCTGGAGAGTAACGAAATCATAAAACTAGAATTTACGGCTTCATGGGGAAAAAGTATGTGTGCACTTAAGTAAACACTTCTTTAATTATCCTCCGTTTTGTCTTAACACCCATCAAATGTTTATTTACTTTCACCATCCCCTCCCCCTCTGCAACTACTGTCAAGCTTTTCCTCATCCACTTCTCAACTTCAAACACTAAACTTTTGAGCTGGAACCTAAACTATACGAAACAAAAAATTAGTTCTTCATACATGTGAAAGAAACGTGTAAAAATTTCCTTTAAATTATGTTCCCAAACTTTCTGAGTAAGTGTCAGAGCTCGCTCTCAAACACTCCACCCTACTGCGATTCTGCTAACAAATAAATTAAATGGTACAAAACTTACTCTGATGAATTTTTGAGGGGACCAGTCTCTTTGAAATACCATTCTGTGACGTCGGCCATGTCATACAAACAATCTAGCGATGCCGGGGCATCTTTGCGAATGTACGTGTCTTGGGGTGGAATTTTTATTTTAGCCCATTCTGGACCTAAGATCAGAGAAAAAAACATTCTGATGATTAGAAAAAACGATGCAGGTAAAAGTATCTATTCTTACTAGTTATTAAACAACTGATAGAAAGGGATTCTCTCATTCAAATTTTCTAAACAAGCGTAATCAACAAAACAGTGCACATTTCAGCCATAAAAAGATTGAGGAAAACAGTGATCTTCGATTGCATGAAAGAATATTAAGTAAAGTTCTATTCACCTTTAGAAAGAAAAAGAAATGTGATGTCGGTGATACATTTTTACTTAATAGAATTGATAATTATAGAAACATAAAATAAAAAGGAAAGATAGAAAATTATGGATTTCAAGTTTCTTTTGCAGCAGGTTGTCATTTTTAAAGCAGATAAACAAGTATTAAAATTTACATGCAAAATAAATGTTTTTCTTAGACTTCATGCTTGACATGACTTGCCTCGCGATCATTTAAACTCAACAGCCTCATTTTTCTTCGAGTACAATTGTGGTCAAATTAAAAGAAAAAAGAGGACTTCAAGGGTGAAAGAAATGAACTCACCTGGGAGGGCTAAAATAAAACTTTTGGAGCTATGAACTCTGCCTGCTGGGTTTGACGCAGAACACCGGTAAACTCCATTATCACGTGGTGTTGGGGACTTGAGCAGTAATTTCTTTCCTTTCACACTCACACGATCAAATAATTCACCATTTCTGAAAAGAAAAACAAGACATTTTTTAGACTAAAATTATGCATATAATAAGGGGGTACTGACTTGAATTTTTATTATGCATACAATTTAAATTCATAAATGAAAAATGATACATGAATTTGATGATTTAAAAAAGCCACATAACAGAGGGCAATCTTAAGAGTGTGTTTTCTTTTTCTTCATTCTTTGAGAGGAAAATAGTAATGGCAGAAACAATTATCTTAGTTAAATGAGATAGAAGTAATGACAGCCATTGCTGGGAGCTAATAACACGACATCCCCTCTTCCTATGCTTTTAGAATCCTTTAAACAAATATGAGGAGGCTGTCAAATGAGGCCTGAAATTAACTGCCTATACAATCTAATATTCGTCCGACTAGAAAATTGAGGAAATCTTCAAGCTCCGTTAGAACAGTAATTAAATATTTTGAACAAAATGTTTCAATTTACGGGAGCACTACGATACTGTACTACATGTGTTAAGGTTTATTTTTACAAAAAGACAACCGAGCCTGTAACAGTGAGACAAAATTTTCCATGAATGTATTTCGAAGTCATAAGAGAGGCTACTTTTTTAATTTATATCACATTCACTGAGTTTGTCTTGAACACTAATTGTAAGCTTAAAAGGTATCGTGATGCAATGTTAAAATATTTTTTTAATTGTGGTAACAATGACACATTCATTAATTTTCCAAAGAGGGGAAAAATATTTAGGCCTATAGAGAATAACCAATTGGACTTCATTTTGCAATTTGGAACTATAAATTCTAGCCCGGTTTAAAAACGACGTATGTGCCATTAGTTTCCCGATGTACATAAGTGTTTTTCCAGAAGAGCCAGAATTTATAGTTCCAAATTGCAAAATGCAGTCCAATTTCTACTTGAAACCTTAGGAGCTTACCTGAACCATTCAATTTTCACATCAGGACTGCCCTCTGCTGCACATTTCAAGACAAGCTCTCGTCCTGCTGTGATTTTATCTTCAGAAGCTGGAGTTTCAAGGGTCACCTCAGCAGCCTCGCTGATCCCTGAAAAGAGAAAACATATTTGTAATGAAACGCGACACATCATACATGCTCGATGGTGAAACTGCAGAAATGCATATATCGGTTCGCGGCGTTGCATACTTCCTGTCAAACTTCATTTAATACGTGACAAACCACTAGACGTCATTTTTTTAACACTACGGTGTTTCTTCTCGATGTGAAGAATATTCTGTAAAAATTTCAAGCCATGATGTCGGTTCTGTCTCCTTTTAAAAAATACTATTGGAACGGAGATTTTGAAACACCGCAACCTAGATACGTATTTTTGCAGTTTCTCTAACGTGCTTCGTTTGGAACTGTTTATTTCCTTCACAGCTTTACATCATTGTAACATTGTAAAACACTCTACATATCGACGGCGTAAGTCCGCGATCACATACCGATCTCGTTTGCGATGTCTGAGAATCTCCGCCTTTATGTTATTTCTGTAAGGGAGAAAAAATTGGATAGCATTTAGCAAAAAAGAACCAGCGTGGTTACAGTCGTGTTTTCAAAATCGTGCAACTTCTTTTTTTCTTTTGAAAATACGAAAAATAAGTGCAGTATTAAGATTTACACACAATTATTCCCCTTTAAAGTTTAGAAATATTTTGGTGAGATGCAAAATATACTTATATTTGCTATTTTTGGAAATGTTTCAGATAAGTATGAAGAAGCAACATTTCAACAACACTGTAATTGCGCTGGTTCCTTTTTGCTGAATGCGATCCGATTGACATCATTCCTAGAAGTTGTTGCAGAATTTTCTTCGCGCAGAGAAGAAAAATCACGGCAGTTTTAAAGGATTGCCGTTGAGTAGTTTTCCGTTTAAAAAATAAAGTATGACAGGAAGTCTGCGACGTCGTAAACCAAGTTATACCGACTTACACCGTCGATATACATATCCATGAGCAACCGCTACCCCTGGCTCATCCATAAACTTAAGCACGAAATTCACCAAATTTCAGAAACCTGCAAACAGGGTGTCTACTAAAACAGGCTGGTTAAAAATAAGTACTTTTACAGTACTTTTTCAGTACGTTCTCGAGAAATTCGGTACCTTCTCCAAAAGAAAAATTCCGTACTTCTTCAGTACCTCCATTCGACGAAATTAGAAAAATTTCAAAAATTTGAAATTGCGACAGAAATGACAACAAATTTAAAAAATTCTGGACCTTTTTGTGGAATTTCCACTCTTTTTCAGTACTTCCGGACCGCCATTAAAAAATCAGTACTATTTTCGGACTTTCCGGACTTGTAGATACCCTGCCAAATTCTCCATCACGCCGTTATTTTCGAGTGAACAAAAGTATTATAAAAGTAGATTTTGCGACTTGGTAGTGGAAACAAGTTGTTTCGTGTGTGGAACGACGAACATGGGCCGAAAACCGAATCCGGCGAGCGGGAGAACCGTTTTGCAATGGCAAATCCACGATCTCTTTGAGCGTCGAGTTGGGTGGGATTACGCATTTACGCGACGGCAACTCCCAAGCTCTTCATTAAGCTTATGAGCTCCGACGGAGGGAAACAAAGGAGCCTCCCCCTCCCTCCGAGCCGGGGAAAAAATTAAAAACATAAAAAAAGGCTGGCGCGAATACCCTCGAATGGGACGCGACGGATTTCCCACGGAAAAACGGGAAAATCGCCGACCGACGACGCACAGTGTAACAAGTCAGTGCGAGGGGTCGGACTTTCTGTGAGAAACTGCAACTTACAAAGATATTTTTCTGCGAGGAGAATCAAGTAAAAATTCCTGGACGTTTCGCAGCGATAGTGCCCTGCGATGGATAGAGTCAACTAATGTATTTTCAAGTTCCAAAGGAAAGCTGGAAAAAATTGAATTTTTCAAGTGTCCACGCGGACCATCCGCAAAAATGTGAATCCTTCGTTTAGGAGAAACTGTCTGATTTTTCTCCATCAACCAAGCTAGTGCTAGACGAAGGACTTCAACGCGCGAGAAATCAGGAAGCTGGCTTCTTCCTCCCGGTCTTGCTAAGGTGGAATGGGTGACTGAGAGTAAGAAGGGAGGTGACATTAACTCCGGTACTTTCAACCCTTATTTTTCAGTTTTTCATTGACACTGGACTGTTGTTGCTTTTAAAGGAAGGCCTCTCAGCCTCACGGTTGAGCCCGGTGAAGGCTTTCACACACGCATTTTAGCAGATTAGCTCATTTTGTCATATCTTCTCCAATAATTGTTCAATTCATGAACCAATGGTATTCTCGTATTCATTTCACTCAGTAGTTTCCACTTAAGCACGATTTTCATCAAATTTTAGACACTTGCAAATTCTCTATGAACAAACGCCAGATTGTAAAAAGATATGTTTAACAATTGTTTTCAGGCAAAATTTGTTGTTCGAAACGTCAAACACCCTCGAGAGAGCATAAATAGCTGACGTCACGATTATTCCCTGACATTTTCGTCATTTTCCCTGACATTTTCGTAGATTTCCCTGACTTTAGATAATTCCCTGACATTTCCCGGTTTTCCCGATATTCCCTGACTGCGGCAACCCTGCAAACCCGATCCCAAAGCACTGGAATCCCGATCGTCTAGCGCTAGGCGAAGGACCTAGAGCTTTCCGATCTGGCAGCCGGGGGCGTAGCGCGGCGGCAGGGGCGAAAGTAAAAGCTCTCCGAGGCGAGGGGGGGGGGCGGGGGTGGCGGAGCCGGGTTTTGGCGGGTTCGGGGATCTCCCCCTCGAACTGGGGAAGCCGGGAGATTGGATCTCGGGCGGTAGTGCGACTACTACGGGGCTGACTCATCCGGTTTATTACACCGGTGGCCCATAAAACTTTATGACCCAAACATCGATCCGTTGCCGTGGCGACGCCGCCGTATAAAACACTTATTTCGCGTGTTCTCCCGGACCCGAACCCAAACCCGGGCACTTCACCCGACGCCGACTCTTATCTGCCACGCGTTTATTTGACTTTCCTTGATACCTCATTACCGCCCCCCCACGCTTCCACGGGCTAACTTTCGCACCCAACCAGTCTGCCGAGTATTCCTGTGCGAGTTGTCCTCACCCGGTCTAAGAGTCTCAGAGAGCTACACTGAAAAAAAAATCTCGGTGTATTTACTAAGAAAAGGGTAAAATTACCAAGAATTCAGGGTTCTATTCGATCCCAGTTTTTTCTTGGTAAAATTACCATTTATGGAATGGGTAATTTTACCGAGAAATCTCGGTAAAATTAGTGAACTTTCTCGGTAATTTTACTGGACCTTGGTAAAAACGCCAATATTTTTTATCGACTGTGGTAGAATTACCGAGATAAAATGGCAAAGTTACCGGGAATTGATTACCAATAAAAGTGGTATTCTTACCTGAGAAAAACAGTAAAAATACCGGTTTTTAGGTAAGCTTACCAGTCTGTCTTGGTAAAATTACCAATACTTGGTAAAAAAGAGTGAGATGGTAAAGGTACCAACGGACCTTGGTAAAAACGCCGAGAATTTTTTTCAGTGATTGGGATTCGGGCGTTCGGTCTGCGCAATGGCCGGCCTCGGGCAAGGGAGAAAAAAAGCTCGGCTTAGATTAAAGACCAAAGTTTCTGGTCGCAAAAACAAGACTGTGGTTCACCTGACCGAAAACTTCAACTGCCTGAGTCGAAGAACTTTGGTATTCACTTTAAACCGAAGTTCAGAGTCTGTAACCGAACTTGTTTTTCTCAGCGCAGTTTCGAGAAGAGAATAGGCAAAAAAAAAGAAGAAAAAAAAGAAAGAAAAAGAAAAAAAACACCGAAAACTGTAAGTTGCAAAAAAATTCTCGAACTCGCTATCATCGCGGCAGGCATGGAGCATATTTTGGGCCGCGGAGCAAAAACGCCGAATCGCGGGAAACGGATTTTGGAACTTCTTGCGCCCCTAATATCGAATAGTTTATGAGAAGACTGAGGTTTTCCTACTTCATCCGAGTTTTTGAATTTTCTGAGTTAATAAATACTTTTGGATAAAAAACGAAAAAATTAAAAAAAAAACATTGAATTTTCTAAGAATAAAATAACTTTACTTGCTTTAGTTTATGAGCAAAAAGTTGTTTTTTTTTTTTTTTTTTTTTTTTTTACTTCTTTCTTACAGGGAACCCAGAACAACCCGAAGTCTTTAGTCCTCAATTTTTGTTTTTAATGGCGGCCGTCTCTATTTAAAGTGTTACCCTTTTTAAACAATGTAAATTACAGATAGGGCTACGATAAGTCTGCAATTTTGATTAGCTTAATGAAAAAGGGCCTGGCAACGGTGCCTTCCTGGCAGTGACGTGGCGTGAATTGCGATATATCGATTGTTATGTCATTTAAACCTATGGTAAAGAATCGATTATTAAGGTGTTCACTGCGAACACCCTGTTTATCGATCCGTTTCCATTGGTTTAAATGGCATAAAAATCGATATATCGCAATTTACGCCACGCCACTGCTTCCTGGGATAAGACTCGTCAAAATGAGCCTCTATTTTTCGGATACTAAGGATCACGTGCGTACTGCATAGTATGTTCGAGCTGAGCGACATTTTCGTCATTTGTTGAAAAATCGTTTTATTGAAGAAATTGAAAACTAGCATACGACAAAAATGGGCTTGAGGCAAGGAAACTGGGTCGTAAAAAGAGCTTTAACCATGGTGTCTTGAAGTTTTGACCGGCTCATTCCCTGATTTCCCCTGATTTCCTCTGATTTTCAGGAACTGATTTCCTGATGAGAAACCGAAGTTTTCTCCTACTTCCCCGGGATTTTTCGGGGGAAAAAAATATAACTCTCCAGAGTTCCACGTATGAATATCGATTTTAATTTATCTTTCAGCCATTTCTTTGGCGCACAATCAAAATGTTAATTCCGATAGCGTTCCTGATGTTCATATTATCTGGTCAATGAAAGCTTCTCCATTCTTTTGATGATTTGAAGCTTCAAATGTGCAATTCAAGAAGTCAACAATAGCGCTCGGTCAGATTAGACCGTCAAATTTGAAAACGAGATGATCCCTAAGCGGTAGAGATTCCCGGTTTCTGGAACAGATTCTCTGATTTTCCCTGTAAATTTTCATTCCCTGATGAATCCCGGGTTTGCCCGTTCTAGACATTATGGCTTTAACGCTCAGTTTTTCCACATACAATATTCCCCCGAGACGAGTTAGACAGTGTAATGACTAATAGCTCAAATTCCTGAAAAATGTCTTTCAACTCCTTCATGCGCGGTACCCGTCAATCCACCCACTTCGTATGCTCCTCGTGTCCCAGTTCTGCCGTGCTGAGGAAGAACGCGGTATAAACATTCGAGAGTTGCCAAATTTCCTTCAATAAAATGTTTATTTTTGAGGAGAGTTATGAATATTTTTCCTTTGAATTTTCAGAATCTTAACGTGAGATCGCGAACTAAATTATCTGAAAAATCGGAATGAAAATACTTATGCATGAATTTACCAGAAAATTCGTGTTTCATCAAAGGGAATTTGGCAACGCCTGAAGGTTCATACGGCGTTCTTCCTTAGCACGGCAGTTCTTTCAAAGCCAGCGCTTTAATTTTCCGGCAGGAATTCGATCCCGACTCAAACGCTCCGCGAATATCAATGGTTCAACCGACGCGACGCACAGTGGATCGAGTCAATAGGAGAGGTCGGACAAAATTTGGAAATTTTAAACGCTTAGAACTCGGTTTATACAAAACTTTTAGGCTCTAAAAGTGGTTCCATTGGTTTCTTCGTGAAATTTACTCTCAGAAGCACCCCTTAAAATTTAAAATTCGGCGGAATAAACATCAAAATTTGCAGTTGTGGTAAAAAATTTTATATTCAACCTCTGAGATTGACTCGGTCCACTGTGGTACGGGAGAAAAAATACCGCGGCAGCGCATTTCGCGAAAGCTTCTCGTTCTTCATCTTGCACTCGGGAGAGGCGGTGACAAACCAAGTCCAAGCGTGCCACCGGGATAGAAGGGGGGAGGGGGTGCGGCAGGTGCGCCGGCAATAGACCGTTCCAGCCTGATGTCACACGGAAACCGAATATCCTGGAGAAATGGAGACCCCGCTCTCTTCATCCGTGCGAGGCACACCGCCGTGGCCGAAGTTGCTTTTACCGGGGGTTTACTCTTCCGCAGGCGACAAGATGTCCGAATTTAAATTATTTGAGTAAATGGTGAGAATTTAAAAGCATCTTAAGCCATAGGCGGATCATGAAACTTCGGACGGGAGGGAAGGGGCGTCCGGGGGGCTTCCCCCGGAAAATTGTCCAAATTGTATAGCATCTGATATACAGTTCGAGTCAACTTCGTCATGAATAGTTATCAAAGATCAACGTCCTTCCCACCGTCCCTTCCTCTTTTCTTCCATCGTTCCCTTTATCTTCCTCCGCTTTTCCGGACGAGCGAGGGAGAGAGGAGAGGCCCATTACGCCTTACGTCTTCCTGCATCCCCCCATGTCTTAAGCGCGGTAAAACTTCAAGCGTCGCTCAGACATGCATGTCTGAAATTCCCAATTTTTCTTCGGAAAATACACTATTTTTTAAAAGTTTGGGAACAAATTAATGTTTTATATCTTCTGTCGTTTGTCTCTATGGAAAAGTCAACTTGGGCCACCAAGTTTAAAAATGATTGGATCTCCGAGCGAAGGGAGAAAATATTCCCGATTTTTACAGGGTTCCCATTATTTTTTCATCTTCAAATTTCCTGCCTTCCCCTACTTTTCCTAGACAACTTTTGTTTTTCCTCGACTCCAAAATTTTCTAATTCCCTGACGTTTCCTGACTTTTACTGAGCACAGCAAGAACGCCGTATAGACATACAAGGGTTGCCAAATTTCTTCCGATAAAATGTTCATATTTCAGGAAAATTGTGAATAATTTTCCTTGAAATTTTCAGACACTCTGGCTCAAATTACAGACAAAATTATCAGAAAAATTGGCAGAAAAATATTCACAAATTTGCCGGAAAATTAGTGATTTCCCACGGGAAATTTGGCAACACCTGAAGGCTCAAACGGCGTTTTTCCACAGGACGGCAGAGCACTCTTCATTTCACGATGAATGTCACTAGGGTTAAACCCCGAAGAGGCAACATGGGTCGGGGGCACCGGAGCTGAACGAGGCAGCGAGGGGCTGAGTCAGTTTCACCCCCTCCCCCGCCCCGGCGCCGACGACCGGGGCCTCCTTCTCTTCAGCGGACCGCGGCGCGGGGTCTTTATTTTAACACTTGCCGATTCGTCACAAACCTTGCGCAAATATAAAAAACCCGTCAATGGACTTGCACTGACTTCACCCCCGGGCTCCCGGGTCGGCTCGCGATTGAGGATTGTCCCGCCGAGGGGGAGGGGGAGCTAACCGGGGAGGCCCCNACTCTACCGCGGCGGCGGCAGACAAATTCGACGAACGTGTTGTGACCGTGAAATATGCAACAATCGCGGTTGCATTGAACCGGTCGCCGCGTCCGCACCACGCACCGTGGACCCGAACGGGATTTCGCGGGCTGTTCCCAGGGTTTTCAAGAATTTTCCTGCTTTCTCGATCGAGGTACTTTTCGGTGCGAGGGCGTTTGTGACTTCCAATGCTGCTAGGATTGTACAACGTACTTCGAGTAACTTATCCGACGGTTCTGCTGTTTGGGAAATATCAATTTTTTTCATCTGCTGTCTTTTGTCTCTACGGGAAAGTCAAATTTTGAAAATAATTTGATCTCCAAGCGGAAAGAGAGAGAATATTCCCGATTTTTACCGAGTTGCCAAACTTTTTTCATCATCAAATTCCCTGATTTCCCCCGGATATGTTTGCCTTTCCCTGACTCCGAAGTTTTCTAATTCCCTGACTTTCCCTGACCTTTAGAAAAAATTTTCACTTTTTTTGAAATACACTGGCTTTTGCTAAATTTTGAGCATAACTTCCTTGAATGGAGATAAATTTATGAAGAAAGGCATTCAGTAGCGAGTAGCTCATTAAAAGATGACAAGCCTTGAAAATGACCAGAAAGGGTCAACAGGATATCAGTGATTAGTCGTCATGACAGAAATTCCCTGACTTTTCCCACAAATTCCTTGACTTTCCCCACAAATTCCCTGACTTTCCCCACTAATTCCCTGACTGATGCCACGGATTTCCTGACTATTCCCACAAATTCCCTGACTTTCTCCACAGATTCCCTGATTTTCCCCGATCGTCGCAAATTCCCTAACTTGCCTTATCCCGGTTTTCCGACCGCCGGCAATCCGCACTCGCACACTCAGGGATGGCATCGGCCGAAGTTGCTGAGCCACGTCGCTGCTCACATCGGACCACTTGGCGATGAGGCGCTGGAATCGAGGAACAAAAGGGAAAAAAGGGAAACCCACGACTGGTTGTTAGTTAGTTCCGTGCCGTCATCCCGAAGGCCTAATTCGACGAAGTGAGGATTGAGCGGCGGGCACAGACATTCTGGTCTCATGACTCAGGTCAGTTTCCCGAAAACTAGGGTTTAGAGCCCGTCCGTCCGCGACCCAAATCGAAAGGAAAATCTGACAAGACAAGAATGAAAATGGAAATGCATATAAAAATGAGAGCGGTCGAACAAAACCGGGTATCGTTCAAGGACGAATCTATCCTCTACGAGCCGCCCCTTGCCACCTGCCTGACGAAGGAAAAAAGAGATTCGCCTGGCTTTGGAAACTTTTACTTTCGAGACTCTCAAAAACCGCGAAGACACTGATAAGAGTTGGAAAGCTGTGCGGCGACCTGCTTTTCCCGGGCACCCCATGCGCCTAAAAATTGGCTTTAATGCCTAAAAATTGGGAAGCTGGGCCACCGTGGCGCCTAAGAAGATGACGCAACCCGCCGATGTTTTTCAAACTTGCAATCGCGAAGCAGCGATAGCCGATGTTGCATATCGACCACCAGAGCACATATCTCGGATTGCGACGTTGCAGACTTCCTGTCATACTTTAATCTTTAAATGGGTGATCTCAACTTCAATTCTTGAAAACTTCCGTGATTTTCCTTCTCAGAGCGAGAAAAAATTTGTGAAAACTCCAAGGAATGATACTAAATTGTTCTCCTTTAGAAGAATAAAATGAGAGCGGAGATCTTTAGACACCGCAAGCGAGGTACGTGGTCCGGTAGTTCCACCGTCGATATGCGAAAGTTAATTTGGCTCCTTAAAATTGGTCTTGCCGTGGCCACTGGCCACGGTAGCTCCTAAAATTTTCAGAGAAAGACAGAACTCTACTCTCTCCACCGTGATAAGGAAAAATGCCATAGAAGCTTTCAGACGTCGCTATATTCCCTTCCATAAAAACGAATCAACTGGAAAATTTCAGGATATTTTTCTTCGAATTTTCAGGCACTTTTATTCACAATTTAATCTAAAACACCTGAAAATTGCGGGGGAAAATATCAATTTTTTCCCAAATGAGATTCAAAAGTTATGCTGAATTTTACTAAATACGGATGCCAGGACTTGGTGAGTTTTTGAACTACCGCTCTCTTTTTGTGCCGTAGTATCTTGATTTATATTGCTAGGGAAGCTCCGTACTCTTAAAAGGATGCCCGTCATCTTTAAAATGTCCCGAGTGCCTTCAATTTCGTATGATACTGTGCAATACCTCTGTTGTGAAATAGTTGCTTGAGGCGCCGTGGCACGCTGCTGCGCACACTGGCTCCTACAAACCTAAGGGAATACTTCAAGCAGTGAGCGCAGCACGCCGCGCCGCGGCAGTGCTGTGTGTGGGGTTCCTCTGATTTCTTCAATTCCAAATGCCTTGAGATGCTCAACTTCCGCAACTTTGTGAGAGGAATTTCCCCCTGACTTTACGGCCATTTCGTGCTGTCCCTGACTATTCCCCGCGTTTCCTGACCTAACTATTCGACGTAGTTTCATCCATGACTGTGGCCACCAAATTCACAGCTTCAATCCGCGCGCGAGCCGAATCAGTGGCTAGGCGTGAATGATCGATTATCGATATTTCCCCCATTGGAAGTTATGGTAAAGAATCGATTATTGAGGCGTTCGTTGCGAACACCCTGTTTATCGATCCTTTCCCATGGGTTNGTCGACGTGTCCGAAATTCCCTGACTTTTCCTACATATTCCCTGACTTTTCCCACAAATTTCCTGACTATTCCCACAAATTCCCTGACTTTTCCGACATATTCCCTGACTATTCCAACAAATTCCCTGACTTTCCCCACTTTCCTGATTTTTCCCACAAATTCCCTGACTTTTCCGACATGATCCCTGACTTTTCCAACAAATTTCCTGACTTTCCCCACAAATTCGCTGACTATTCCCACAAATTCCCTAACTTTCCCCACAAATTCCCTGACTTTTCCCGATCGTCGCAAATACCCTGACTTTCCCTGCTTTTCCGGGTTTTCCGACCGCCGGCAATCCGCACTCGCACACTCTGGGATGGCATCGACCGAAGTTGCTGAGCCACGTTGCTGCTCACATCGGACCACTTGGCGATGAGGCGCTGGAATCGAGGAACAAAAGGGAAAAAAGGGAAACCCACGACTGGTTGTTAGTTAGTTCCGTGCCGTCATCCCGAAGGCCTGATTCGACGAAGTGAGGATTGAGCGGCGGGCACGGACATTCTGGTCTCATGACTCAGGTCAGTTTCCCGAAAACTAGGGTTTAGAACCCGTCCGTCCGCGACCCCAATCGAGAGGAAAATCTGACAGGACAAGAATGAAAATGGAAATGCATATAAAAATGAGAGCGGGCGAACAAAACCGGGTATCGTTCAAGGACGAATCTATCCTCTACGAGCCGCCCCTTGCCTTGACACCTGCCTGACGAAGGAAAGAGATTCGCCTGGCTTGGAAAACTTTTACTTTCGAGACTCTCCAAAACCGCGTTAATATGTACTGATACGAGTTGGAAAATTGTGCGACGCGGCGACCTGCTTTCCCCAGGCACCCCATGCGCTAAATACGCCTAAAAATTGGCTCTGACGCCTAAAAATTGGGAGGCTGGGCCACCGAGGCGCCTAAGAAGATGACGCAAGCCGCCGACGTTTTTCAAACTTGCAATCGCGAAGCAGCGATAGCCGATGATGCATACTGACTCAGCAGCACACGTATCTCGGATTGCGTCGTTGCAGACTTCCCGTCATACTTTAATCTTTAAATGGGTCAACTCAACTTCAATTCTTGAAAATTTCCGTGATTTTTCTTCTCAGTGCGAGAAAAGTTTTGTGAAAACTCCAAGGAATGATACTAAATTGTCCTTCATTGAAAGTATAAAATGAGAGCGGAGATTTTTGGACATCGAAAGCGAGATACGTGGTCCGGTAGTTCCACCGTCGATATGCAAAAGTTAATTTGGCTCCTTAAAGTTGGTCTTGCCGTGGCCACCGGCCACGGTAGCTCCTAAAATTTTCAGAGAAAGACAGAACACTTCTCTCTCCGCCGTGATAAGGAAAAATGCCCTAGGAGCCTTCAGACGTCGCGATATTCCCTTCCATAAAAACGAATCAACCGGAAAATTTCAGGGTATTTTTTTTCGAATTTTCCGGCAATTTTACTCACAATTTAATCTAAAACACCTGAAAATTGCGGGGGAAAATATCAATTTTTTCCCAAATGAGATTCAAAAGTTATGCTGAATTTTACTAAATACGGATGCCAGGACTTGGTGAGTTTTTGAACTACCGCTCTCTTTTTGTGCCGTAGTATCTTGATTTATATTGCTAGGGAAGCTCCGTACTCTTAAAAGGATGCCCGTCATCTTTAAAATGTCCCGAGTGCCTTCAATTTCGTATGATACTGTGCAATACCTCTGTTGTGAAATAGTTGCTTGAGGCGCCGTGGCACGCTGCTGCGCACACTGGCTCCTACAAACCTAAGGGAATACTTCAAGCAGTGAGCGCAGCACGCCGCGCCGCGGCAGTGCTGTGTGTGGGGTTCCTCTGATTTCTTCAATTCCAAATGCCTTGAGATGCTCAACTTCCGCAACTTTGTGAGAGGAATTTCCCCCTGACTTTACGGCCATTTCGTGCTGTCCCTGACTATTCCCCGCGTTTCCTGACCTAACTATTCGACGTAGTTTCATCCATGACTGTGGCCACCAAATTCACAGCTTCAATCCGCGCGCGAGCCGAATCAGTGGCTAGGCGTGAATGATCGATTATCGATATTTCCCCCATTGGAAGTTATGGTAAAGAATCGATTATTGAGGCGTTCGTTGCGAACACCCTGTTTATCGATCCTTTCCCATGGGTTCAAATTCAAGATGAATCGATATATCTAAAAGCACGCCACGCCACTGGATGGCCCATTTTGATTGATTTCGGAACGAGGGCTACAACACGAGTGTCATGAACCCAGGGCATGGAAACCTCAAGTGGCGAAGCCACAGCTGCTTAACGAACGCGAACCACTTGCACCCTGTTTACGGTTCACTTAACCAGCACATCTCCGCACCTCGCAAAAAAAAAAAAAAAAATGCAACCCCCGAATCGAGAGCGTCTGCAATGGAGGAGATGCGACTGCTAGGAAGATAGCCGTATGAGCCTTCAGACGTTGCCACGTTTCCTCGAATAAAAGCTCGAATTTACAGGGAAAATTGTGAATATTTTTCTTCAAATTTTCCAGTAAATTTTGTTCGCAATTTAATCTACAATATCTGCAAATTTCAAGGAAAAATATGCATAACTTTCCTCAACAATACGCGTTTCATACGGCGTTCTTACTTCGGACGGCAGTACTGTGCTACGGACGAAACAACGCCAGATTAACGTTCGAATGATGTCGAATTTTTCCACAGTAAAAGATTTATCTCTGCAGAAAGTTTCGAATATGTTCCTCATTGAAATTTTCAGATACTTCAAATAAAATTGCCAAGTAAGTAGTGGGGGCAAGGATATTCGCGAGTTCCCCAGCGGGTCCATTGTTAAATCGCTATCGAGAACCTTGATCGATAACTCCCTATCTTCACAATGCTATAAATCGATCAAGGCCATTCGATAACGCTTTAACAATCGAGCCGCTAATGATTCGAATTTACTCGAAGGGAATTTGGCAACTTCCGGAGTAGAGGTAGCGGCGATCTTGACACTTGGCAACACTGTTTATTCTCCATTTAAATCCATTAAAAATATCGATTTAAGGTGATGCGAGCAGCCTCCCAGTGAATCGATTGTTGAACATACATTTAAATGATGAAAAAACAGTGTTGCCGACTTGCAAAATCGTCACGAACTTCCGGAGGTTCATACGGCGTTCTTGGCGAGCATGGAGATCCCGTTGTGACGCGGAGGACCCCGCCGCCGCGGAGGTCGGAAGACGGAGGGCGGGTGGCGGAGGGTGAGGGAGGAGCTGAGGACGCATTTAGAAACAGGATCTGGTCTGGAGCAAAACAGGAATTGCCAGGGTGGCAGCGTTGCCGGTCTGCTTGGAAAATCCAGGGGTTCAACATGAATTTCGTGCAGGAACCGGACGAGCCGGGGTGTTCGGAGACATCAGGAGGATCTCCGACGTTTTCGGTTCAACGCTCCAGGACAAAAATTATTGAAAATATCCTGACTTTTTTATGTACTTCCTGAAAAATGGGGAAGTCTCTCTCGTTCTTCGTCTTCCTGACTCCTCGTGAGGATTTTTTGGGATGAAAATACCAAAATGTAGAATTTGCATGCAAATTTTTTATTGCTTCATCTGAAAGTGCTTAAAGAGCTGATTTCAGAGTATTTTTTATAATTTTTTGCGATATGGGAAATAGTAGAAAAATATATTTAAACGTGAGAAAATGTACCGCCTAGTGACGTGATCTGGCGGGTTTCCCGGGTAGATTCGCAGATTTCCAAATCCTGATTCAGGGGGTCTACCAGTAAAAAAAAAACCAAACTTGAGGACTTTCGGGGACTCTATGGGGTACTTTTTTCAAGAAAATAGGGGACTTTTATCCCGAAATGGTAAGAAAAAAGGAGCTAGTTAGTGCGTTAAAAGGCGTACTTGAAACGACTAATTTTACAAGTCATGTTGAACCGATGAAATCATACGCAAACCAGGAAACGCTTCAGTTTTTTTACTCCTGGTAATACAGCGCTGCCGGGAATTTGAGAATGCCGATGTTTAGAACGATTTTTGTCACTTTTTGAGGGCCTGGACAAGAAAATCGGGGACTCTCGGGGATATCGGGGACACACTTCTAAAATCGAGGATAATCGGGGACATTGGGGACTTTTGGGGATGTTTAGAACAATTTTTGTCACTTGTTGGGGACCTGGACAAGAAAATTGGGGACTTTCGGGGATATCGGGGACACCCTTCCAAAGTCGAGGATAATCGGGGACATTGGGGACTTTTGGGGACCGGTAGACACCGGTGGCTCTCAGAGATACGAATGTCATATTCACGTAGTTTTCCGGGGTGGATCCGCAGATTTCCGAATTCTGATTGTTGACTGTTGCCGCGATGTTAGGGGTTGGGCTGCGTAGTGGCCGACGGGCAGTCGTCGAAGCGGCAACCAAGCGCATGGAGCCACGTGCAAATCGTGCCTTACGAGACCGACAAAGAAAGATACGCGGCATCTGGCTCTTTCACTCGCGTCTGCCTCCTTTCAACCATCCACTTCCGCACCCCCTCCCCCCCTTCTCCTGAGGAGCCAACCCCCACAACTTCCCCCGCCGGTCGGGGGTGTCATCAGGAACCAGGCGATGGAAACGCTTCGCTGATTTTCGAGCGCGCCGTCATCCAGAACGCAAGAAGCGATCCAGCTCGATCGCTCTGTGATAATCCAGAAGTCTGACTCGTCGAAACATTCTTTCATTCGAAAATGGTAATGGAACAGGAATCAGGGTCTTCGTGTTTTGTTCCATTTTCGAATGGATTTTCTACTATAGATTCTCCGGCGTTGCCTACCTTTACCGGGGCTTCATAAATTCTGACTCTTCACTGACTCTTCAGGGCCGGATTAAGGGGGTGGCCACATGGGCAGCGGCCACTGGCGGCAAATTTAGGGGGCGGCAAACTTTGCATTTATTTTTAAATGTAGGTATAAAAAAAATCGGATTCAGAGAAAAAATTATCAATGAGAAAAGGGGACAAAATCTCTCTTTCCTGAGAGTACCTATAGCAATTTCTAATTTTGTTGTTTTTCGGTGATACAAGAGACGGCATCTTTAATTAGTCGAGTTGAGAGAGGGACTAAATACGCAAATTGGCCTGGAGCTCAGCGCAGAGAGGAATAATGATGACGAGGACTTGAGATGAAAAGAAGCCCTCGGCGCGGCGCGGCGGTCGGCATGTAACACATATAAGCGACTACAAGATTGCATGAATACTTCACGCATTGCGTCAGACACAGTGCGGTCAGCTGCAGCGGTCGGCGTGAAACGCATAGCGCCTACAAGACTGTAGGAATACTTCCCGCATTGCGCAAAATACAGTGCGATCAGCGCAGAGTGGCGGCGGCAGTTAAAATTATTAAACCACATTTATGTCTGTTCTTTCTTAATTTTTTAGTTCAATGTTTATAAATGGAAGGCCTTGTCCACAAAGAGATAGGTTTACGGGACTTAACTTCCGCGCAAAGTTCCGTGAACTTTTGCAAGTAGTGTTGACAGGGCTTTCGCAAAAAATGTGTCTAACACGAGTAAACGCGTTTTATGCACCCCTCTCCCTGCGGCACGTTCACTTGATGGTTTTATTGATGTTTCAAAACGAATGAGGAGGGGGCGGCAAAATACAGGCGGCCCATGGGCGGCAAGTAGGTAAATCCGGCCCTGCTCTTCAGGTTTTCCAGACCGTTGGAAATCTTAAGCAACGCTTGGGTTTGACATTTTTGGGGGAGTTTCTCCTCCCGCAAAAATTCTCTTAAACGCTCAATGCTTATCAATATTTCAACTTTTGAGTTTTGCGGCACTAACTGGACCGCGTTAAGGAGAAAGGAACCAAGCTACATCAGCTATTGCCAAATTTAATTTTTTACATGAAAACGGTTGTCCGGATTTGTGTGCGAATTTCAGTGAATTTCCTGCATAGCACGGAGCCAATTCCTTAAAATTTCCAACGAAATCCTTACAAAGTTCTCTCGTAAAGAATTAAATTGCCCGGTTGAATCTGGCAATAGCTCATGAGGCCATGTTCCTTCCAATTGTAAAGGTCTCTTTCCCAGGACAGTAACAAAAAGAGATGGGGATTATGAAAACTCGAAAATCAACCAAAATTTAAACCCACCGATTAAATCGCGAAACTTTCTTCTGTGCTGCCGTGCTAAAATAGAACGCCGTGTGAGCCTTTTGACGATTTTTCGCAATTCAATCGAAAATAGCTGGAGATTTCAAGTAAAATATGCATAACTTTCCTCAATGATGGACAGTTTATTCGGTGAAATTTGGCAACTCTCGGATGTTCGACCAGCGTTCTCCCTTATCACGGCAGTATGCTGATCCATTTGAACTGCATTTTCCAAAATGGAACTACAAAATCTGGCCCAGATTAGAGACGACTTAGTGATTATACGGATGGGCTAGAAAATGTACTTCCTAACTGCAAAATGAGTCCACTTGTCTGATCCACCACTTTCAATTCCATGCTTTCTGGAATTCACGCGACAAGGCACAAGTTTCTGATTGGCAGGCGAGGATGAGGGTGTCGTTTCTCAACCAATGGGAGGCCAATAAAATCACGTGACTGACAGAAACGGCGAATCCGAGTCGACGAGCGAGCGAAATACGAGTGCAACAGGAGCTGCGGAAAAGAGTTGGCGAGGAAAAACTTGTTAGCTTAAAGCTTGAGGCTTGGGAAGGGGGGGTGAGATCAGGCTAAAAAGTCACTAACGAGGGATTGAACGGGTAAAAACAAAAACAATCAACACTCGTGAGGGTGAACGACGACGGGACGGGGTTGAAGGACGAGTTCCAACTTCCCCTTCCTTCTTTCTTCCGGATACAGCGCTGCAAATTTTCTCGCGATTAACACCGTGATTTCAGGACTGACCCGTGCGTCCGAACATGAAATGATGCGGAATGAATGATAAAGTGGGATGATACATTTTGAGGGCAAAGTCATGTGCGCAAACATTTTTGGTTGGGCGGCGTAGTTCCTTGGTCAGCGCGTTTCGTATCTTATGAACAGACCCCTATTTAACGCCTTTCCAGGGTTGCCATAATTTCTTCATCTTCGAATTCCCTGACTTTCCCTGACTCATTTTTCTTTTCCTTAATTCCGAAATCTTTCTTTATCTTGGACGAAAATTTCTATCTTACTTACTTTAAAAAAAAAATAAAAAAAAATTAAACAAAAATCGCTGATTTTCGCTATACTTTGATAGGTGGACGTGTCGGAAACTCCCCGGCTTTCCTCTCAATTCTCTGACTTTTCCCGGTCATCGCGAATTCCTTGACTTTTCCCGGTCATCGCGAATTCCCTGATTTTTCCCGGTCATCGCGAATTCCCTGACTTCTCGCCGTCATCGCGAATTTCCTGACTTTTCCCGGTCATCGCGAATTCCCCGACTTTTCTCGGTTATCACGAATTCCCTGACTTTTCTCGGTCATCACGAATTCCCAGACTTTTCCCGGTCATCGCGAATTCCCTGACTTTCCCTGATTTGCCCAGTTTTCCGGGCCGCTGGCAAGCCTGCTTTGGCACACGCAAAAACCGCCACATTTCAGTGGGAGTGATCGATGCATTCAAGTCGAGCTCAAGACATGAAAATTCGAAGTCCCGACGCGACATGGCGTAGATAAAAGCTCTCGTTAAGCACGCGATGAGGGCTGTCCCTGTTTGTGTTTCCATGCAAGCGGACAACGCTGCGCTGCCGCGATGATGACGGGACTCTCCGAGGCTAATCGCGGGGCGAATCGACCCTAATCAAATCATATGATATCTGGTTTTGCGCTCCCTCCCTCTTCCACGCCGTCCCGCACCGCTCCCACCCCTGTAGCCCCGTTAACTACTACAACCCCCTTGGCAGTGCGTGTGCCGATAATTCATGCTTATAGCGCGCCGCCCTTTGGCTTTGACCACCCCGCGCATGCCGCCCCGAATCCCTTAAAANCCCCCCGGCCACCCCTTTGAAAACGCAAAAATGGCCCGCGCACGCGGGGTCGAATGCGCAATCTGCCGTGTTGGGAAGAAACGCCGTATGGACGATCTAGCGTTGCCAAACTTTTCCTCAAAGAACGGCATAAATTTATAGGAGGATACCTACATGGAATTATGCTGTTGACTTAATCGATCAAGGATTTTGCTTGCGATAAAATCTGTGGTATTTGAAAATTGTAAGGGTGGTAAGAATTTGGCAGGCGAAAAGCTGAGATTTGCCTTCATTTTCGCATGATACCACATACCTACTCGGGAGTTCGAACAGTAGCGCACTTAGTGTCCGGTTTCGCCAGCCTGGATCTATAAGACATTTTTCTGCAAATTTCCGTGAACATGAAAAAAATACGCGATTCAGCAGTTTTGTAGAAACATAAGAAATTATACTAGTTTTTCATCTGTCAGTGTCACGGCACATATGCGATTGGTCCAGCGGATTAGTGAGGAAGTGAGATATCACATATTAGTTATCTCAATATTGCAGGAAATACGCGATTTTTCAGTGATTACCTATGTATAAAAACAGGAAAATACATGCGCTTCTCACTTTAAGATAACGGCATATTCGTGATTTTTCCAGCCGTTTTGTAAAGACATGAGTAATAATTGTGCATTTTTCACATCAATACCCTGGCGATCATAAATGTCAGTAATTTGAGACAGATGACTCGCGATCAAATATGTGGGATTTGAAAATTGTAAGGATGGTAAGAATTTGGCAGGCGAAAAGCTAAAATTTTCCTTCATTTTCACACGCAACCGCACGATTACTCTGGAATTTACGTAGATATACGCTAGATTTCTTCTTTGACCTATGTTCGTCATAAAACACTTTTATTCGAATTTCTATGAGCAATAAAAAAGTATGCCACCTAGCCAGCAGGTTTGTGAAAACAAAAGAAAAATCACGTGATTTTTATCTCAGTTCTATGGTAAATACGCAAATTTTCTAGCGGTTATGTGAAACCGTAAGAAATCACATATTCCATCTCAATGCGGCGAAAAATACACAATTTTTCTAGCGGTTATGAAAAACGTAAAAAGTACACTCTCTTGGAAAAGACAGTATGAGAAACTAGAAATAAAATTAGGTACTCACAGTGCACCTGAAGATTGGCAGGGCTACTTCTTATGGAAAAACCAGATGGCAAGGTCGCTATGCATTCATAAACTCCAGGATCCACATCCCTGTTTGCTTGGCGGATGTAAAGATTCGAGCCTCTTTGAAATTTTCTAGTTGAATTTTTGATAGGTTGCTCATTATGGGTCCAGTAATATACAGCACTTGCATCTGAGGTCTTGCAGGACAGCAATGCAGTCTGCCTTTCAATCACAACGGTGTTGTTTGGATTATGAGTGAAATAAAATGCATCTTCGTCACATTTGATGAGCTCTGAAAAAAAAAAAAATAAATAAAGCACTGAATTCAGTTGTGTTTCAAAATGTGTAGTGCTTGGCAAGCTTTTCTGACCAAATAAGGTTCATAATTTATACTGAAAAAACAGGCAAACAAGAAAGAGAGTACTTCAGAGCATTGCTGGAAACCCTTGCTTCTTTCAGGGTTTGGTGAGTACAAGTAAGATGGAAAAATTAGGCCAGGAAGAAAGTCGCACAAGAAAAAGTCACAAAAAATCAGCGATTACTCACTAGCACAGTTTATTTCCTTCAGATCGGACGTGTTTTGGACACCTTGAGCAATAATCGTCAGTGACATCACACACACGTCTAAGTCACTGATGATGGTCACTCAATGCGTCTGATCTAAACAAAATTAACCGTGCATATGAGCAGCAGATACCTACATTCTTAATTTTTTTTTGGGGGGGAGGGGGGATTATCAAGGCATTTTCTCTGGTGTTTCCTCGGGGTTCTCTGATTTCAAAATTCAACATGATAGAACTCCCCACAGCTTTGACTTCATCTTGAAACATGACGATTCAATAGAGTGACACCCAGGCAGCTAATGGCTGAAAACGATGTCAGTCCAACAAGACAAATCAAAATGTATCAGGTACGTACTGCTAGGGGTGTGGGAAGATCTTCGCCTTGTTTCATTGTGTTGACAATGTCTCAATGTTCAGCCAGCTGGCAACGTATTGCCAATGTTTCGACCAATTTTCAACTGGGGAATATTTTTTGAAATGATTTCTAATTAATGTATAAGGGATATTATCCTGAAAGAATACGGCATACCAGAGAAACATAATTTACTTCAACAGGACAAGCCAGCATTACCTGAGTTGAGTGCCGCAGCAAGGAAGAGGCATGGGATGAGAAACATCATTGCTTCAGAGACAGTAAAATAAACTGGTTAATTGATTTCGGCAAGCATCACTTCACACTATACACTTCACTTTGCACAATTTGGAAGTAAAATCTCTCGAATTTGACTTCGTAAGCAACTAAAGGAATAAAAAGCCGGCAAGTAGAGGAGAACCATGCTCTCTGCTTGAATACAGAAAATCATGTGAAAATAGTTGAAAAATAAAACATTATGGAATTATTGCAAGACACCGATCTAAACTAGAACTAGACACTGAATTAGGGATGGGTAATCACTTCCATCGGAAAAATGATTGGAAAGAAAACGACAAAATCCGCCGAAGAAAGACGAACATGTTGTGACTTGTTTATGTTGATGCGTGAGTCATTGACATTGAAAACTGTCTGACACACCACATGCACCGCAGCACTCGCAGCAGCGGCAGTCTGCGTTCTGATCGTAGTGCAGGTTTTCTTCGTTAGAGTGCAGCACTTACGGATTGCTGTAATACTAGTGGTAGCATCGCAGATTGAAGGAGTTTTGTCGTGTGGCTCGACGTCCAGTACTCTAGTCTGGTCCATAACCACCATAAGTCGTGGATCGACGTCGGCAGCTTGATTTTATTGAGTTGGATTGTTCTCATAGCTTGATTATAAAAAATCGTATTTTTTCCTTCCCCCCTTCCCTCCAACTATTCTCCCTTCGAAATTTAGCACGCAAGAAAAAAATAGCTTCGTTGCGCGACTGTACTTTAATGCGAACTCCCCGGTTCTCAACTTGCGAGAACCTCGATGACGAGTGACGACGAAAAAATAAATCTCCGATGACGCAAGACTTAGCTGTTCATTCTGCATTCGAGTTTTAAGTTAACGTCTAAGAAGAAGAACACCAAAAATCGAGTTTTTTATTAGATGATGTCAGAATGGAACACGCGCAAGTAGGTACAGTAAATGCAATTAGATGTCGACGTCATGATTGATAGGTTAGTGTTTTTTTCACTCCCTCATCTAGATACCTTAATGTTTCCAAAAATCGTCTGTGCCCATATGTCTGTTTTTACGCATGATGCGCGAACGACAGCAGGCGGCGCGGCGGGGCATGGGTAAATTGAGGATAAAATGCAAAAATCCAATCGCCTCTCTCTCTCTCTGAAACAGTCGATCTCCGATTTTGCTAGACTTGCCGTCTAGATGTTAAGGCTTAGGCTCTCTTCTCTCATTCTGGTGAGTTAAATTCACACATTTATTTTTCAAGTGCAGAGTTCAAAGGATCGCGCCCGATTATCCGTCTTACTCGAAAATCGCTGACTTTTTTGGTGAGCGTCACAATTCGACGTACGGCTTTCGATAAAAAAATACTCGATTTGAAGTCAGAATCTTCCTTCTTTTGAAAAAGGGTTTTTTATAATTTTTTGATACCAAGCGCTGTCTATAACGTATTCCTCTTGTAAGTACAAGAGGAATACGTGAAAATCTCTGTTCGTAATGAGCATTGTTAAGGATATTACAAGTTTTTTATGTGAATCTTTTGACCTTTGGATGCCCAAGGCTTTTTCATGCGCCAAGGCACAAATTAGGTCTAAATTGACCCGAATTTAAATACATCAAGAGGCTTGGCGGACGAGGCGCATAGAAGCAGTTTTTGAAAAAATTGTGATATTAATGATTTCAAGTAAAACTAGTCTTAATGCATATTCCGTAAACAATTCACTCCCAATGCAATTTTTCATGTCAATATTTAGATATGCATTAAAAAAGGAGTTTGATCTTTCTTTCCGCCATAAGGATCCATGCAAAGAAACTTCACACACGCGTATTTCTCGAAAAAATTCTCGAAATAGCAAAAACTGCACTAATGCGCCTTGTCCTTGGGGCCACTCCATTGAGTTTCGTAGTTTTTGATGTATTATCTATGTTTCTACGTTTTTGAAGGTAAGAGCTGCTTTTTTTTTCTTTTTTTTCTTTTCTTTTTTTTTCTTCTTTTTTTACAAATTGTCACCTTGTTATTGGTAATATACTGACACTTTTCCACCCCCCTCATCCGCCATATGTAACTCCATCAGAGGAGATGGTCGGGTCAGTTTGATCCGGTATGGCATTGCTAGGGGTGGAAGTGAAAAAAAAAATCTGCTGACACGACACAACTCTCGCCTATATACCGATTTTCAGACTTGGGCGCTTGAGACCCTCTAATTTCTTCCCACCTCATAATGATAGTTGATTTGGACATATCATAGCAGATTTTGAGCAAACTTATGATCGTAACTTTTTTCAAATCTCAAAAATAAGAGACAACTCGACGCGCGTTGATGAAAGCACAGAGATACAACTGTACGGGCTTGATGGATGTCCGTGTTGCATCTGCAAAATTGAAAGCGCGAGGTATAAACGTAAACTCGCAATCCTTTTCGCTCTATACTGACGATGAGGTGTCGCTTAGATTCGGGAGAAGAGTTAAATACGAGGCCGATTACGTCTCGATTGTCTTCGGCCTTGTTGCTCAAGTAGCCTTTGAGATATCACTCCAAAAGACAAACGGAAACCAACTACAAGGGAAAGGTCCTAAGTCGTGCGTTGATGACGGGGCAGAGATACAACTATTCGTGCTTGATGGATGTCCGTGTTGCATCTGCAAAGTTGAAGGCGCGAGGCGTGAACGCACAATGCTACATACGCACGGTCTATGCTGCTTCTTGAATTAGTTTTCAGACAACTTACTGTTTCAATTATCGATGGGTGTTCATTTACGTGGAAAGTCTCAACAAATTGTTGTCAAATCACAAAAAAGAGAAGAAAATTCACAGCGTCTTTCGAGAGCACATTCGTTTGCACCCGTTTTTGAGAGAATGAATAAATCGCGTCAAATAAAACTTTGCAGTGTTGCAATGAATTAAGCCACTGGCTCTCACTTAATGAAAACCTTAAATTACTTAAGTAGTATCTCCTTAATTCACCAGGGGCAACGCTTTTAATTCTATTGGTCGCCTGCGGCGCACTATGGTCCACAAACTGGATTTAACGGAACTTTATTCGAAAATGCACTGCACCGCCATAAAAGGTGTTGGATCTTATGATTTTTGGGTCGCTGATTTCATTTTACATCTTAGTTAAACAAAATATTAACATCCTGACCGAGAAACTTAACTTCAAATGTAATTTCTGGCGCTTTTAAGATTGAAGATTTTTTCCACCCTATTTTGACATGTATAAAAATAATAACAAAAATGTCTGTCGGTCGAGATTAGGTTATTCTCATGTATTTTTAGGCGATAAATCCGAATATGACCTCCGTTTTTGTCCATTACCCTTCAATTTTTCGGAAAAACCGATTTTACCCGGAAAAGCTCGTTCTCCAAGGAAAATTGAATTTTCCGGGATAATGAGGGGTGATAGGAAAAATCTAAGGCCATATTCGGGTTTAGCAAGTCAGAATGCATAAGAATCGATGTATCGCACATCGAAATAATTTTTAAAATGTATTTTTAACACACTTAGATTCCGGAAAAGGTTTTACCCAAAAGGCTCGGGAAAATCGGCCTTATCGGAGAACTGGAGGGTTATAAAAAAAACCTAGGTCATATTCGGATTTAGCAGCTTAATATACATAACAGAATCTCTTTACCGCCGGTCCAGTATAATTTATCAACATGAATTGCAATTATGGCAAAAATACGTCAAATTTGCTCATTTTCCCGGGAAAAAGTCACTTTTTCGGAAAAGTGAGAGGTTATAAGAAAAAACCAAGGTCATTTTCGGACTCAGTAGATCAAAATATATCGGAATACTTTAATTTTGTACCGATAAAAAATTTAACAGTCGCAAAAACGCCAAAAATGCATGGAATATTCCACATTTTGATGCACGGAGGTGCACTCCGAAAAAAATTCATTTCGACCATTAGGCGACAAAAGGCGACATTTAAATTGGCCTCATTTTAAACTTAAGGATATGTAGAACAAGATTTTTCAATCTGCAAAGCATTAACTAGAATTAAAAAAAAGTTGGAGCTTCCTAAAAATTACGAATTTCACTGATTTCTATCATTTTTTGGCGTATGTTTGCAGCGTTAAAAAGCATACAAATTTCAGTTCAAAATTAATGAAACTGGGTGAAAAGGAAGTCACTTGCCACCAGGTGGAACCATGTTGCCCAAAAATTTACATAGATGATGCGTAACTCGGTAAAATAAACACCTTGTAACGCACCACCGAATGCGGCCCACAATCAGCTAATGAAGACCTGTCGCGCGCTCTGTTGTTAGGGTCCGTCACAATCTTATAAATCATTATTAGTCGATGAAAACTTAGGTGACGATCCATGGGAGTATGTATGATAAAACTGTAGTGCCAAACTTTAATTTTTCCCACCTTCAAAATTTGACTAAAGTTCCGTTAAATAGGGTCTGTGGACCATAGTGCGGCGTCACCAGAAATTTTACATGAGAGGTGTGTTTCTTACGAGTAAAAAATAAAAAAAAAAGAAAATTTAGTTTCTTTAGATCAATTCTCCAGGCATAGGGAAAGGTGAGTTCAGGGAGTCTGCCCCCCCCCTCCCCCGAGTCATAACACAATTGATCGAAGAATCGAAGAACAGCTTTTACTTAACTATTAATTACAGCTCTGCAGCTTAACGTGGAATGATGGAGCCCAGATCGTGATTATTTCGACGAGAAACTCGAAAGACCATGACAATCTGGAGTCCCTGCACTTGCGTGGGTTTCCAGCACCGGACGTTTTGCACTTTAAACAAACCACGGTGAGTGTCAAAACTGATCGATATGGCAAGAGGGTCTAAAAACACGTTCCTCAGTCTACGATGTTGCAACTTTCCTTTCACATTTTTTATTCTTAAAAGAGGATGAATGTTTAGTATAATTGGAAATATTTTTAAAACAATAACGTCTACATAAATTCTTTGTCAACACTGAAAAGATGATAAGTGTAGCTGCCAAGACTTCGAAGCGTTACGCCCCAGATGCGCGATTTTCGACTCTCGCCATCGAAAGGAAATAATTTTTTTTTTTAAAATTTAATGCCGTAAGTTGGGTTTAGTTAGGTTACGCAACTAAGCTAACCGCGGGACAAAGCGTGTGGTGTCACGAGAAATGAAGGCGCTCCGGGCCGAAGTCGCGTCGAGAGTACAGCACTTGAGTGTAGTGCCTTTTGAATTACTTGTTGAGGAAATGTAATCAAAGTAAAAGCGATAAAAGATAAGCTATCTTACCCGGGAAAATGGGTCTCATTCCACAGAGGCAATATTTCATATTTTTATTTTTTTTATTTTTATACATTTCTCATTGAATTGAGTCGAAAAATGGGATTGCAAGATTTGTACAGAAAACTTTTTAGTCCAAAAGAGTAAGTTCCAAACGGTTTAGTTCATTCTAGTACCAGTATTACTTGTACTAAAAGGAACCAAGTCGCACACAAATCCTTATGCTTCCGTTCTTAGGAAAAACGCCGAATGAATATTTTCCTTGACATTTTCAGACACCTTGGATCTAGTTACGAATGAAATTCGCTAAATATTCGAAAGAAAAATATTTACACAAATCCCGAAATTTGTGTTCTATCAAGGGAACTTTGGCAACGTCTGAAGGCTCATTACGGAGTTTTTCCTTCACCAGCGTTACTCTTGTGAGGAGCATAGGTTTATAAAAAAGTCCCCCTTCAAAAAAAACTGGGCAAAGTAACAGAATATGCTAAGAAAATTGTACGAAGGTTGTAAAGAGTGATGCCGACATCTCAATCTTTTTCTCAACACTGCGGTCATTACGGTGTCGATGGTTTAATTCAGGTAGGTACTAATTTTGTCTCTTTTATTTCCATATTTCTTTTCATTCCAGGGGAATGATCATGCTGAAAGGCCTCTATTTTCTGAAGAACAGCCGAGGCTGGGTACTGATCCAGATGAATCAATGGCAGAGAGACTTGAACCGCGAGGGAACATATTTCGCTTCCTCTCCTGTTGGTTCAAGGAGAAGTTACGACGGCACAAGAGTAGGCGCACGGATACCTATCCCCGTGGCCCTCTGATTCCGATAATGGATCGAAGAGACAAAGCTTCCCGACAAGGCACTCGAGGAAAAATGGTTGTACCGGCAGCCGTGGATACATCACCGCGAGGTTCCCCTCTTCATTGATATCTATGTCGCAGGCAATTAGTTAAATCAGGCATTTTATCAAATGCCTAGGAAGGTAGTCAAATTTTAGCAGTTAACAAAATTGTGTAAATTTATGGCGAAAAGTTTTCAATATTTTAATAAATATGGCTCATCAAATCTACAAACACCTCTTGCTCCTTCCTCTCCAAATGTTTCTCATATATTTAATGTTAAAATTTTAAAAAAGTTCAATTTAATGGCAATCTGATGATTTTAAGATATATGTTCGTTCAGGAGCTAAAAACCGTTTAAAATGTTATTGTAAGATGACAATTTTCATAGAGAATTCTTTCTTACAGGAGCTTTGTCTAAAATTAGGGAAATAATCAAAATAACAATTTAAAGTAAGAATATTTGACTGTTAGCCTGGGCATTAGACAAAATGCCTGAATATACTATTTGCCTGCGACATCTGTAAATAGAGTTTCCACTCAGCCACCTTTCAATACATGGCTGGCTGAGAGGTAAAAAAATTGACTTTCCATAAGATTTTCTGCCAATCTCAAAAGAGATGTCTTTTTTTCTTTTTTCATTTGACTTTCGACTCGGAAATTGAACAAATATTCTTTTTCCACATTACAGGGTGTCTAATAAAACCAGCTGGCCAAAAATTAGTTCTTTTACGGTACTGTTTCAGTACATTCCAAAGAAATTCAGTACCCCCTCATCCCAAAAGTTGAGTGCTTTTCCAGTACCTTCATTTGATGAAATCCGAAAAATTTAGAAAATCTGAAATTCTTGCTCGAAACGCGACAAAATGACTTAGCCACAAAATTCCATTGGTGGCTGGTAGATTCACTGTCTCACAATCACGATCTTGCAGGGAAATACTACTAGATAAGAATCAACATTCAGGGACTTTCCAGGCTTTAATAAAAATACTCATGGTATGAGGGAAAAAATTCCGGACCTTCTGGCAGGATTTCCGCACTTTTTCAGTACTTCTGGACCGCCTTTAAAGAGTCAGTACTATTTCCAGACTTTTCGTACTGGCGGACGTTCTGCATTACCAGATGTCCGTTCTATACTGTTTATGGATTAGTAAGCAAGCACATTTGGTAATACTTGGGTAATCTTCCGGGAAAAGAGCAGCAAATCGAATTTTCAAAAATAAATTTAAAAAAATGCTTCAAAAAATACTTAACAGTCAATATGATCTTTATTGGGAGAGTAAGCTGGACCAGCTTTCGGTCTATACAAAATCAGCCAAAAACTTGATCTTGCAATTACAATTTAAGTAACAATAAAAATTGGAAGTTGATTAGCAATTGAAATGAAAACCAAAGAAAAATAGAGGAGAAAACAAAGAAAGATTAAAAAAGAAGGAGAAACAAAAATAAAATACTGATAAATAGACGCATAATGATGGTTAGATCATCATAGCACTTAAGTATAAATGTTACACTATTCTCACAAACGCAGTGTACCAAACGTTATATACAGAGATACAATGAATATATGTTTACTTCGTAGCTTCCTGAGTCAGTGTAGCGCCCAACGCCACAATTTCATGATGTTTAAAAGTCGCTGCAGCTCATAAGAGACAGAAAATAATGCCAAAAAAACCGTAAAAATTCCAAATAATTCCTTAAATTCAGTTATATCAAATGAACCATTAGACACAGTAAGAATTAAATGCTTAGAGACATGTTTTTTCACACAAATTTTTTGCAAAACTTATTGTACGATAATTTTTTTTCAAAAATCAACTTAAAAGAGAAAAACTGTAATTTTTTTCCCACCATAATCAGTTTGTTTTACCTTCCCACTTTTAAAAAGACCAAAGTTAACATAAGGCAAATAGGCCATTAAAAAAAGATAAGTCTGACAAGTAACTAGAGTAGGGTTTTAAAAAACGGTGCCCTTTTCTAACACACGGTATTTACAATCTTGTTAGAAGAACTTCAGCACAATATATGAGAAAATTATTTCATTTTAAGACATGTCGTATTAGCTTGGTGTCCAATTTTGCTTGCCTTTTTTGGCAATTGCAAGATTAGAATTAAAAAAAATACAGCTAATTTCAAACTTACAAGTGGCATTTTAAAATTTTCAATTCAACTACATTATTACGATAAATTTGATGAGGAATCATAAATAAAGGTTGTTAATCGCTTTACTTTTCTAATGGTTCATTGACCAGCTTTACAGAAAAACTAAGATTAATTTTTAACTAATAGTACAACACAGTAAGTCCAAAATAAGAGTAACTATTTTACAGCAGAATTCAAATTAATCATCAGAGCTGCTAGCAAAGTACTGATGACGTGTGGAAACTAAACTGACTCATGAAACCGAACATTCACATTGCAACTTTGGAATTGGAAAAATACAGTTGACATTTTGCAACTTTGTGCTTGTCGAAACAGTCCAATGACTAGATAAAAAAAAAAAAATTCATTTTCAAGATTTTCAAATAATAGGGTTTTCACCTACAGTGCACGTGATAGTTAGAGTGAGAAAGTATTTCGCTTAAAACTGTTATCTTTCGTTTTTTTAAACTTCAAGTTTAAAAGTGTTGTGCTTGTTGCAGGAGTTAAAACAAATTAGAACACCTAAAATACACTTTCTAAGAACTCTCATTAATGTGTTGTGAAAATCTAAAAGAAAAGCTTGTTACCGAGAGACTACAACAGCTGTAGTGATCATAAACAAAGTAGTGATAACAAATATCTCTGGTGTAATTCCTAAAAATTTCTACTGGTGACTTCATGAAGTTTTCAATCTTCCAGAGGCTTTTCTTGGCTACGGAGACTTACAATAAATTGCAGATAATTGTAAAAGGATAGTGCAAGACAAAACTTCACTTAAAACTAGAAAAGAGTCAAATTCTTTAAGTAGATTTATTGGAAAATTAGCTTGGAAACTGTTGTATAGTTGCTCATAATATATGTCCGAGTAAATTCTAATCTTGGTGGCAGCATTGTACAAAAACCAGAAGTATCTAAGAGTGGTGGAAATTATGAATACAAAACAAACAAAAAGTCTTGGGGAGAAACATGTTTACGTCTTTAAAATACGAGTAAATCAGTAAAAAGAGTATTAGGGCTAAAAATCATTGATGTAAATTTTATGATTGCATGCGAATTCCATCTAAAAAAATGAATGTACTTCATGAGCACTAGGGTATAAACTCAAGATTATAAGAGAGAGAAAAAAAATTGGAATGAAATTAAAAAATCTGATCATTCCTACCAACAGGTGACATTATTATAATGAATTTAGACTAGTGATAACTCCTTGTCAACACTTACTAAGCTGACCAGGCAGAATATTCTCTGACTGATACCGGTTCTCATATTGGTACTTAGTCTCATCAATTTCGAAGCAACCGTTTTGTAAAAAGGGACTACGATTACAGGCTAACATAAGTAGCAATGATTGCAAACTATTCAAAAGCATAACAGGATTAACATTGAACGTGGCACAGTTTAGTATGTTTGATCAACTAAAAAAAATAATTTAACCATAAAAATATATTCTATTTCAAACATGAGTACAGTAATTTACAAGTATTATTTGTATGTATATATAAAAAGAAAAGAACATTAAGGAACTTATCAGCTGTTCGTTAAATTACGTTAAGTACACATAATTACTAATAATTACAATTATTACTTCACTTTTTCTTTATCAGTCATTGCTTTCAGCGAGGTCGATGCATATGAGTACATTCAATGGTGAAAATTTAATGGAAAAATAAGGGGAAATTTTTGCTATCAGGATGAGCTGAGCCTATCCTGGTGTAATTTTCTTATCATTAGTACGTATACACGGAAAAGAAGAATAGATTCGTTACATTGGTCACAGTTGTGTTTTCACGTTTACAAGTTAACAAAAAAAATGATCTATCCGAAGTTAGAGTCTCTACATCCAATTTTAAATTGTGGATTAGGCACCAGCAATCTTAGTTTACTTAGTATTGAATTAAGTATGATCAATTTAAGGTTTCTTATACAAAAGTGCTTATTGAATTAAATTGTGTACTTCCTTTCTTTCTTTAACTTCAAGTATGAATTAAGAATTTAACCCTGTTCATTACAATTAAAGGTCGCTAGAAAAAAAGGTGAACAAAATAATCCAACGTCTTTCGCACATATCCTTTCTGTACTGGCTTTTGCAGCTTGATCTTGGAGCAAGATGAGTAACTTTATTGAATTTTTCTTTTTCTTTCGATCAGATATTTAAATTTTAAGGACAAAAATGGTCATATGAGTATCACTCATTGACAGGGTCTAAAGTAATCTGTTAGACAAAATGGTATTAATTTGAAAAAAAAGGAAGGAAACGATTGCCTCCTTACAAAAAAATCTGCTAGTCAATAAGGGTCTGCTCTTTTAGTTAGAGGCGCAGTTCACTTGCTTTCAGCGCATCCTTTAACACCACATGTTTTACGTCATTTTGGTGCAAACTTTACAAAGTTATTACAAATTTCAATGCATTTGCATGGCACCTCTTTAAAAGTTTATTAAGTATGTTTGTTAACTTGTAACACCCATCTATATGCAAATTTTTAGGGAAAGTAAAAAAAAATGGCATGAGTAATCAGGAGTAAGTGCTTGCCTTTGGTATCAAAGTCGACATTGGGTACTTACTTTTTTGAAGGCTTTTTCGAATAAGAAATATGTCAATTTAGAGAAAAAACTTTACCAAAGTGGAGCTAACTTCACCATGAGATATTCAGAAATACTGCTGACGATATTAACATGTTTCATTTGGAGGAAAGACAATTCTTTGCGCAAGGCAATTAAGTTAATTACCTCACTATGGACTAAATTTGGAATACAAATTTTGAGACTAGCACAAATTTTTGGGATACTGGAAAATACGAATGAAATAAAAACAAACGATACACCATTGACGTTGGATGGCGAAGAAATAAGCATAAAATGGGGGGTTCGATTCTAGGACAAAATTAATATTAAAATACCTTCAGAGCTGGAGAGCATTACATCAATTCATAGAGCAAGAGAGCAAAAACAGTCTAGTAAGTTCAGAGATTTTTCCTGATAAACTCTGAAATTTGTGTTTCTTGCTCTGATTAACTTTGGATAGAGAACAGCTTATTACTGCATTAAATGACCACTCCTTTAACCTCTGGGGTTCTTGTCTCTTTACAGGGTGATTCCGTTAGAATTTGGGGGGGGGGGCGGTGTGCCAAAAGTAGTTTCCTTTGACCAGGAGTATTTACAAAATTTCAAGTCTCTATCTCAATTTGATCAAAAGTTACTGGTGCTCATGGTGCGGGATTTTCTGATCACCCTGTATTTGTATGTTCTCGTGAAACTCAGTTTAGTTTACAGGCATGCTTGAAATTTAATAATTATGGTTTCTCTCTTCACCCCCATGCTTTAAAAACTAAGTTTAGAATAAAAAAGATTTCACAAGTGTTGTGAATGGTGTTTTGAACACAGCATAAAATTACCTTAGATCAAGTGAATGGCACGAGTTGAGTATACTTGGGTTTCATGGCTATGCAGCCATTTTTGAAGAGAAAAATTCAAGCTATAAAAACTATACAGAAGATTTTCGATGACCAAACTTGTAACATCGAAACCTAATCAAGAAATGGAAAGCACGGACAAAATGAACAAGAAAGGGAAAAGTACACATGCACTGAAATAATTTTGAATGATCATTCCCCATCAGCCAAAATACAGCATAACTGCACATTAGAATCATGTGACATGTATGTGTTCCTCCACAGCAGCACATCTTGTAAACAAAGCCTCTTCCTTCATTGATAGCCAATTAATAGCGCCTCTGAGTTTTCTTGAGATACGTATGAAAGAGTTCATTCACCTTTATACCAGCTGTTCAAAAATAGCGCATCTCTCCAAAAACTGGGTAGGTCTCTTGCAATTTTCCCAAAACAATTTTCCTCAATAAATTACAATGGGCGAAGGAGTGTTTGACGAGGAACACCAAAAAGTTTACATGAAACATCATGTATTTTTTTAAACTTCCAGGAAATAAACAACTTTTTCTCTCTATTTTTCATTTTTCAGCTGCAATGTTCGTTGAACTTTCACTCAACCTAGACCTGATTAACTAATTTGAAATTTGTTCTTAACACTTTTGGAACTGAATAAAGGGGGTAGTCAGAGCCACTGTTGTATAATTTGCAGTATACAGCATTGTCATGGGAGTCACAGATAACAATACCCTAAATGTAAGGTACTTAATTCATGGGCGACCCCTAGAACATTGTCATTACTTTTACATCTAGATACTAATGAGGAAATTGAATGAAGATTTGTTTGGTACAATTGTTCTTAATCGTCTTACAAGTAAAATTGTGTAAAGGAAGTCTTAATAAAAAATTCAAGTCTGCAAAAGAACTCGTCTGAGCTGATATTAAAGACTTTTCATTTCCACGAAAACTCGGTTCAACTCACTCTTATTTTTTCAACAGTTCTCATTGCATTCATGAAGAAATTTTCTGGGAACCTTACTTTCTGATGATTTGAAGGTACAACATCTTGCACTTTTCCACAAAAAAAAATTGTCTCCATAAATTACAAAGCAGTTAGTTCTTTTTAATTTTTTCAAACATTCAAGAGTAGTGGGTTAACATAATCCATTAACCATAAACCATTCGGACAGATTTTGCCAAGATCATCTTAACTGTACTTCACGCTGCATAATTTTCTCTCTTGGTATATATTTTTTTGACAGAATACCAAACAACTTGATGTGAATTATTTTTAGGTTATGAAGAATATTCTCAGACGATTTGAAGTCAGAATATCATTTGATTTCCGTGAAAAAATAAAATATGAGAGTAATTAGGGCAATATCTGATGTAGTTGGACTGATTCTGATTGAATTCTTACAATTATGACTCAATTCACTNGACGCATATATCTTCCTCAGTAGGCACTGAACAATTCCCGATCACAATATGCGGCCGGCGAACACAATACGCGGCGGATTTCGTATGGAATTGGATGTTGCCGGTCCGTTCCGCGAGAAATGATTCCATTATGCGGCCGATTCTATTAACCACGTTTCTAATAAGCGGCGCCCACTGTATATATTTTTTTGACAGAATACCAAACAACTTGATGTGAATTATTTTTAGGTTATGAAGAATATTCTCAGACGATTTGAAGTCAGAATATCATTTGATTTCCGTGAAAAAATAAAATATGAGAGTAATTAGGGCAATATCTGATGTAGTTGGACTGATTCTGATTGAATTCTTACAATTATGACTCAATTCACTTTCTGAAAAATGAAGTAATTGAAATTTGGTAACCTAACTGTAGACAATTAGAGCATTTCTTGCATAATCATCTGTCTTATTTGATACCTACGAAACACCAAAAAAACCATTCATGGTTGGGATTGAGGCGACCATATGTGAACTAATACAATGCCGGAAACAACAAAACATGGTTTTTCCGAAAAAGGCATTCCAAATAATTAAGAAACCACCAAAGTTCCCAAAACTGTACTTTTTGGTAGACAACTGAACAGCATCAGTAGACAAATCATAAATTAAAATGTGAACTTATAGATGTACGTCCAAACGTACAAACAAATGTACAGAACTCTGTACAGTATATACAAGGAAGGGAGGGGGAAACAATGCTAGATAAATAGGTGCAACTTACATAACGTCATACACAAGATGGGTTTGTTGAACATACTAGCAGGATCACAGGAGGATCAGTGCAACATTCACCTGCAACAAGGTAAAAACTGAGATAAAAAAAAATGGTGCATTCACGAAAAAAGATTCAAAATTTTTCGTTAACTTTGATTAAATAATTTCTGTTTTCCTTCCCTCTGATGTCTCCCTCATTTTAATTGTTCCCTGACATACTCCCTATTCCCGGATCCATTCCAGTTTATAACCTTAATAATCAATTAAAATGTAATCTTTATTTTAGTTTGTGACTCGAGGCAGTTAGGCACAAAAGTTTCTGCTGCGGACTGACTAATTTAAAGGGCTTCCTGTTGGTCTTCGGAATCACACGAAAATGCACAGCCTGAGATCCTGATTTTCTTATTTTGAATTTTTTTTTTTTTTTTTAAAAAATATATATAAAAAAAGGTTTACATGCATGGGACAAGTGTTGTGATATTGGTAGAACCTTGAGTGGGTCGGCTGAGAAACAACCGGCCAACAAAGAGCCTGGTCTAAAATGACAATTTAAGCCTCTTCTAGTCAATATACAAACAAAAATGAGGAAATTACCGAGCACTAAAACATTCCTTCCACAGAGCTTGTATCTAGATGCTGGATGAGTGCACGCATGAAGGCCATTTCTTTGCGAGCATTGTCGAAAATTGTTCGAGGGTCTTGAGAGGTGCACCTCAAACAATTCGGAGCTATCACCATTGCAAGGTTACTTGCATCCATTTTTGTCACTTGAACAACTTCTGGTCGTGTAAACATCTGAAAAAAAAAAAAAAAAATCATTCAGTTTATTAATATAGGGGTTATATCCAGTTGAGTGTGCTTTTTTGCGCCAAAAGACTTCCATTTTTTGGGGAAAATGTAAGAAGAAGAAGTTTTCTTCCTGAATTTATGTCTGTACCTCTAAAAAAAACTGGCATAATGGAATCTAGCTAAGTTGGATAGTTGCATATTTTTGTGTATTTAAGTTAAATATTTAACTGATGGTGATTTCAATTCCAATTTATACTTAAAAAAGCCAATTTGCTAAAAATCTACTGCAGAGATGTTTTGGAGATACTTTTGTGTTCTTGATCAATAGCTATTATTGGTGAAAGCCAATGACGTAGCAGTAAATATTTTGGTAATTTTGAATCTGATCTTCAATAATAGCTGGGTAGAATTAGACTAGGACTGAAATTTTGTGTTCATGAACTCAATGCAGAATAAAGCAATATCAACCCCCTTACCAACTTTACTGACGCGGCAGTACAATTTCCCTTCAGTATACATGGGAACATGTAAGGGTGCAAAAAGGTGATTGAATTTCTAAATACCTGGAGAAAGCGGACCAGATACATCAGAACACGCTTATTGATCAGTGGAAGCTTGTCTACAATAGCGAGGGCCTTGCTCGGGTTATCATGGTGGGTAACACACTCTGAGTACATTGCATCTGGTATTAGTGGCTCATACAACTCACGATACCAGAGCTTCAACAAAGAGGCCGGCGTGTGGGCATCGGTTAAACAATCTACAGGAACTTGCCATGCGTCGAGTTGAGTTTTCAAACTTGTAACTTCATCAACGTCCGCTGATACCCTGTAAAAAAAAACCCACACTTTTAATTTATATTCTTTCTTGTGTCATTTCAATATCTGCAGTTTTAAAAAGTGGTGTATCATATTAATGAATCTTGGAATTCAGCTTAAGTTCTGGAGAGTCCAAAGGACGCTCCTCTGAAGATGATCAGATAACAACAATCAACGTATACAATCAAGTCTGCAAATTAATGAGGCAAAAGGTGAAAAAAAGAAGCGATTGTCACACAGAGCTGACAATTTTAAATTCAGCTGTTTTTTCTCCCCTATCCCACTCTTAAAAAATGAATGTTTCTCCTTGAAGTTTTTAGAGGAATCAGAATTTGAAGAAATAAATTTGTATTTTGTAGGAAGGTATTAGTTAAACTGAATGTTTGAGCAGCATTTGTCCACCGCAATGCAGAAAAATCAAAATCAAACCAGTCGGGGAAATACAACAGTATAATAACAGGTAATTACCTAAAAATGCCTTCTGTTTGTGTGCCTTGAAGGCGCAGTACTTGTTCAGAGAGCGTTGTCTGTATCCACGGTAACTTGTAGTGAGGGAACCTTTCCTTTTGCATGTCCATGATTTCCTGAAGCGTGCTTCCAAACATGCTCGGTCGGAATATTTGGATCTATCGGAATCAATTTACAAAATATGTTAATGACATGCAGACAAAGAAAGACGACCATTTTTTGAGAAGGTACAAATTGGTCAGAATGAAAAAAATAAAAATACTATCCCCAGGGGCCAATAAACGCCTGAGGTGGCGAGGGTTCTTTCATTTTTACTTTTTAGATCATCGTAGTGCACACTGTTTGAAGTTCTGTTAAGTTTATCCTGGATTACAAACTATCCTCTAGATCGTCGATTTTTTATTAGTCTGACTAAAAAGTTTAAGGTCGTTCTTTGACACTTGATGGTCGATCAATCAAACAATCATTTCTGGACTTTTCGGCATTTTTTTAGATTTTCTGAGCATTACATGACACTGTGGTGCATCAGGTATTTGCATAAAAAATTTGACCAAAAAGCGCGAAGTAATTTTTTGGTATTTTAAAAGTAACTTCGAAGCAATGGTGTCTTTAAACAAATATTAAAAAATGGGAGAAACCTAGTTTGAAGGTCTAGATTTTTTTTTTAAGGTTTCGCAATTGCTGATTTTTAAGAATTCCTGATTTTTCGACAAGATACCTTTTTCAAAACCTCTGAGGATGAAAGTTTAAGTTGAGTAGAGAGTTGTGAGAGATGAACTTATTATTAAAACTCACTCTTGCTTGATCGATTTCTTCAATGGATGGTTTCCGGGGCCTCCTTTTCCCATTTACACCTCCTCTTTCTAACCGTTTACAAGACACTGTGGCATAGTGACTAACTTGTACATGAATAGGCCATTTACCAACTTCTGGAAAGTTTAAACTTGGATCTCGATGCCTGGAAAACATGGAAATATTTCGGCTTTAAGTTTAGAGATGTCTAAGAAAAGAAAAGTTACAAGGCTCATTTTAGGTTTGACTCACTTTCCAACTTTTTAATTCAATTAGGAAATGAAAAATCAATGACATTGATAATTGATGGACTCTATTCTAGAGTTTTGCAACAAAATCTAATCAACCATTGTTTTAACGCACCAAAAGCTTGGTATGGTGTTGACATCTAGAGGATGTACAAATGAGTTTGAATTCTTGCATTGTGACTATGTTAATTACTAAAAGTACATTTAGCCTTTGGAGAAAAACAGAAAATTTCCTGCAAAAACAAAAGTTCCTCTTCTACAATTTGAGTTTAAAAGATATAATTATTGCAGATGCAATTCAGGAATTAGCGATTGCCTGATTTTCCGATTTCGACATAGTAAGAGAAAATTGGAGTAATTTTTGACACTTTATCAAGATTTCGTCAGATCTTAGATTATGCCAAATTAATAATTACTGCTTTCATCACCATTAAACATTTATTGGCGTTAATAACATGATTTTGCATGCAACTATTAATAAGAAAATAAAATTTGAATCAGAGGCAGTAAGCTCAGATGGTTAACTACCTGTTTTTTATTTTTTCCCTTGAATTTGAAAAACTCGAACTTATCATTCGCTCATCTTATGAAATGAGTGCAGAAGAGACTTTTTTCTAGCATCATTAAAATTGTTAAAACGATCAACAACATGCAATCAACGCCAATCTTTAGATTTTGTACATTTTTAAAGGCAACAAAGTGATTCAAAAAAATATTGCTCGGAGACATTAGCACACCTGTTCATGTAGCCCTCAAGATATGCTTGAAACTTCGGTGATGGTGGGAAGAAAGCCAGACAGATTGCCAGCAGCTCCCAGCCTCTTCGTAAACTTTCTCTGGAAGTACAAGAAGAATAGAAACGTTTTAACAATAATATCGACAAGGAATATTTGCTTGATAAAGTAATCAAGAGCATTACTGGAGAAGAGATTGTTACTATAAGTGATTTTATTTTAAATGAGCAAGAGACGAATGGAACAGTCTCAATCCTTTTAACAGAAAAAAACACAAAATTCATTATACACAGTCAAAAAATCTGAAAGGGTATACAATGGACATACTTCCTGGGATTTTCCGTTGTTTGTCGACAGATCTGGATGTAAAGTTCGTCTCTGAGAGCAGCCTTCGTGTATCCAATGTTGCAGATATCATACGCAACACTGTTTATTGTCATTTCTGGTTTAGCTTTGCGGTCGCTCATGTAAATTTGAACTAGTTTGAACAACTCACAGGCTTCCTTCTTCAGAGCTTTATCTGAAAGCACTAACATCGGCTTTCTTATTGGATCCTAAAATTGAAAAACGAAATTAGAACTCAGATAGGCTTCTGGCTTGATGTTACAAAGAATACACAAAACAATACATGATACATGTTTCTAGGCAGCAATGAATGGTTTCAGTTATATTTACCACTAACAACTGATACTTATACTAGATTTCTACATTATATAGGACCTTAAAAAACCTAAGTAAACGTTTCAGAAGAGAATTTTTTTTCAATAAGAGGGAGGTGGGGGGACACAAAACATACCCAAGAAGCTTAAAGAAATAGGTTGGGAAAAGTTGAGTTAAATTTTGTGTAAACAGAAAAGGTGAAGCTGTGTTATAACCAAATAGTTTTCAGCTCAAAAAAGGACCTGTTAAGCTTTTAGCTTGCTTATTATCAGAGCCAGATTTTTTGGACTGCAGACTTTACGCAACCATAACTCTAGTTGAGTTTAACTTATGTTCATGTTTTTTGTGCCAAAATGTAGAGTAATCCTTTTCCAATTTATACATTATAATTTTTTATCAGATACATAAATGGTAATTCAAATAATGAAAAACGTAAAGGCGAAAAGACAGACTTACTTTCGACCAAGATAACATATCACGCACGGAAAATTTCTTGCGGAAGATTCCTTTTTTGTGGATATTCAAATTATCTTGGGCATATTTTTCTATGTCACTTTCAGACGGTAATTTCTTCTCTCGGTTTAAAACAACTCTTGACAACTGTAAAAATATGAAGAAAAAATCAGAATGAGAAGAGAAAATGAGTAAAAAAGGCCGACCAGATACTAAAAGGATTAAGATCTAATTTTTGATTTGAGCAAAGCTAAAGTCAACCAAACATGAGAAACAGAAAAAAATTACACGATATCAAACTTCAAACAGGCTCATTTACAAATGATTAACTCTGAATAATCAATACTTTGGGTGATACTTAAAACTGTTGTTTCAGCAGCCACTCTCTCAACATCATCAGCTGATTGACACAAACTTCTGCAAGTGACATATGACTCATATATGAAACTACAACGAACTGAAGCTCATAACATGGATTGCATTTTGCAAAAAGGAACCAGAAGCATTGCAATGATGCTAAGATTGTGCAAATTCATCCTTTGCAGGAAATAACTGAGATCATGAAAAAAATATGAAATTTACACGGTCATTTTTGTCCTAGATTCACAGTTTTCAACGGGTAAAATAGAAACTGTCAATGAATAATCAGGTTTGTTATCCAAGACAAAAGAAATTGTACTATCTTAGCAACATTGCAATGCTTGTGGTTCCTGTTTGCAAAATGCAATTCACATGTTCTCAAAAAATCTTATAGTGACAGCACAAGAGAACGCTGTGCCTTTTTTTTTTCTCCCCCCTCCACCCCAAATAATTAAAAAGAAACAGTGCCACTAAGAAGGAGTTTAAAGGATTCAGCTTTTTCCACTCTGTATCACAACAGAGTGGAAAAAACACCTCTCTCGTTGGTCTGAGATAGAAGTTTTCCAATTGGTGATGTAGCACTATTTCAGGGCGTTTACATTATAAAAAAGCAATTTATATGTGCTTCTTCTATGCTTCTTCTAGCTTCTAATGAAGTATATATATTTTTGTTGCTATCTTATGTCCATCTAAAACGTCACTTAGGGAGTATTTCTCCGTTAACAAAGAGAAGTCTCATTTTCCTCAGTACAACTATTAGTGAGGAAATTTTCAAGGAGAGACAATCAAGGCATTAGATAATACTAAATCCATGCAAAAATAATTTTGACATTCAACCGAGGCAAAAGAAAAAGAGAAGAAAGAAAGAAAAAGTGCGGATGATCAGAAACTAAAGTATGTGCACAATGAAAAGATAAAAAGAAAATTAAGGCTGAACATACTGAACATAAAAACTATCTCTTAAATATTCAGCTGATTTTCATTATAAGGCTTAAATGGTGCAATAAGCACGTGACTCAAAATTCATTGTGGATCAGTTTGAAAATTGGGTTGGAAACCAGGGAGTTACTTGGACTAATAACTTTATTCTTATAAGCCGAATCATACCTGGAAACTCTTTGATTTTTAAAATGCTTTGAATGAGAAGATGATGCAGACCAGAGGTATAGTAGAAACCTCTTATGTAATCAAATGCTTATATCCAAAACTGATGGTATCATTAAAATTGAATAGTCTTGGATATTGACCACAAAAAAATGTGAAAAATTTCCACATACATTCGAACTGATTGTATCAGTTTTTCTTTTAGTTTCAACTTTCGGTTTTAAGCAGAATTTCCTTCCAAAATACATTACTGAGTTTTGGAACTTGAAACACATTCCAAGGCATAATTTATTTTTGAAAATCCAGTGCAAAACGCTTGCATCCAGACATTCTTCCAGTCCAGGTGCATTTAGATATAAGCAATTTTTACTGAATCTGTTATGGGCAACTTCTGAGGGCCAACTTTGAGAATGACTGGAAATTTTCATGCGCTGCTTAGCATGAATTTTTCGATTTAACAGCAACTTCGGACTGCTGTTGTGGATATAATACAGAAGTTTGGATTTTTTGACTGATTATTTTTTTTTTAAAAAGAAAAAAAATTATTTATGCTTTGATTTTATTGTGATTGAACTTCAGTAATTCAGCCCAACAAGATTTCTCATCTTTGATTTCTTTTATCAGATGAGATTTAAAGGTTCTGAGGAAGAGAAACATGTAAAACAAATTTTAAAAAAAAAACAAAAATGAAATATACAGCCACCTGTTCAAATTGCGCTGCGGCAGACTTGTCCGTTCTTTGAAGTGAGCTATGTCGGAACAGGGGACTTTGACTAGGGGATCGCCGACAGGACTGGGGGTGTAAAAATAACAAATTTACTACACCAATAATAATAAATAAAACAAAACAAGCTTTAGGGAAAAATCGATTTAAACAAATAAACAGGAAAATACTCGAATGAAAGGAGTAATAAAAGCCGCTTAATAGAAAGTTGGAAAAATTAAAAAAAATTGTAACTGGACAGAAATCAAACATTTAAGAAGCATTCACAGACAATTATTAAGCGCGAAACTGTACATCAGCTGAGTGCGTTTGACTATTTTGTCTTAAAAACTTCATATATTTACTTAATGAGTGGATCAGGTTTCTCAAATTAACCCTGTGATCTCACGAGGAAAGAAAAGACGACACCTATTATTTGAACCAATCTGGCAATCAAAGCTTACAAAAATTATATACACAGCCATGAATCAAACATAATTTACTGAACAGGATCTAGCTACAAGATCAGTTTTAATGAGCACACTTGCCGGAAGAATCTTATGTAAAGTTACACAACTTTACCAGTAAAATAAACTGATGTGGGCCGGTTTGCTTCCAAAAACAGATTGTTGCTTTAACATCTCCCCTTTTTTCTACAAGCTCATGGCAACTCAAATTTATAGAGCAAAGACAGGACAAAAATTCAGGCAAAGAGTTAAAAATAATCCAACAGATCAAGGCGCTCTTTGAAAAAGACACGGAAGAACATAAGAATACTGAACTTAGAAAAATTATATTAGTGAACATGAATCATTATAAAAAAGATTGCCTTTGCTGACTTGGCTCACAGTTTAATTAAAAATGCGAATAGAAGTTTCTAGTTACATCGAAAATAGTGAAAACTTACCTCTGCTCTTTCAAGAATGGGCGAGTAGAGAGGCGGAGGCATCTGGGAGATTTCTTTCTTCCTTTTCAAGGAGGCGTGTTGCGTTTGCAATGGTAACTGACCACCTGAATTAGAAAGACACATGTTACTTTTGAGAGGTCATGAAAAAAGTGTTCAAAGAGGAATAATAAAAATAAGCTTTAACATTATTGCATAGTATTTGTTTTAAAATATAAGTTGTCACATCACTTTAGTAAAATCAACAATGGAGTAAATTTGAGGGAATTGGAGGACGTAAGTGCAGTTTTCATAAAAACTGAAATATTAACGATTTCGAGTAAATCTAGTCTTAATGTATGTCCTCAGTAAAATTCGCTCCAAAATTCCAATTTTATAGCATTAAATAGCCAGAGAATGAAATAGTTGACTGGTTACAGCTTACCTAAATGACTGTTGCTGCGCGAGGGTTCATGAGCTATATTGTAATAGCTGCCACCACTGGCTGCCATTCGAGATTCTAATTCGTCTACTACGTAGTCGCTTACTCGTCCATCTGTAAGATAAATAATCATGACTTCTTAACAATGGGCACTTACCTCTGAAAGTACTACAAACTTTTTCCTTTTTACTATCATTAATTTTTACCTTTTTTGGTAATCTTAATTTTAAAAGAGGAGTTCATACCGGTTCTACATACAATGCAAATATTCAGTTTTTCCATTGAATCAACACTGTCAACTCCTGATGGCTCATCAGGTTGTTGCTTTTTTGGTGTTTTTCGGAGTTAAACAACGGAAAATTTCTACCCTTAAATCCGAAAAACGCTAAAAACCACTGAACCCTCCAGATACCAAACATGAAATTCAAAGACTCCTGTTGAGTTTTCTGGGGACTTCAGCCGAAAATACAAGATATTGCTGAGAAATGTTCATGCTTCTCGATAAGATTTTTATGGACTTTTGTCACTGTCACAGGTATTGAATCACCTGCAACTTGTTCTTTTCTTAAACTTATAAATTTCTCATGCATATTCAGTAACTCATTAGGGATGGCTGGATTTTGTCCATTTTCCTCTTTTTACTGCTATCACCCAGCCATCTCCTACAATTGCCCATTAATTTAATTACTGAACTTGCAGCTGATAGCTCCACTGATTATAGCCAGCCAATGGCGTGTAGACTTGTTGTCTCACCACCTGTGACGTCAGCAAGTCTATAAAAGCTTGCGCTGCCCCAAAATCTTGGTCCTTTACCATCTGACCCGTACATGTACGATGTGCCCTCTTTAGCACTTCTGGCACAAGTGTGACTACTCTTAAATTCTGTATCTCTTCAAAATTCTTTCATACAATCTTTTCGGTTCAATCAATTCTTTCGTTCAATTTCTCCTCTCCCACAACTCCGTTTAATTTTCCGCCGCGTCAAGGATTTTTTAGATGTTTTCAGTTCGTCTAAAACTCAACTAATCCTCCTGATGTGACAGTCACAAAAAAATTGTTTTTCTAAACAAGAGAGTGAAAAGTTGGTGTGTTCCAATTGGAATTCATTTAAAGGTGAGCAGAAATCCAGTGAAAAATTACTTAGGACAGCAGAAATAGAGAGACTAATTACATGGAAAGATGAATATTCTCACATAAGTGATGATGAGAAATGAGTACCCCGGTTATTAAAGATGAGAAAACTATAATTCTTGTGAACTAGACGCAATTTATAATTTTCAAACATTTTCAAGGAATTAAGAAGAAGAAAAAACTCTCGAGGGTTATTCAATGATCTCTCAGGGCTGCAAAATTCCTGCCTCTAAAAATTAGGTTTCATTAAGTAAATGGTTATGAAAATTTCAAGCAGGGGTCGGTTGATTGCTTCCAACCAGCAGGGAAATTTAAGCTACAAGAGTACACGTTTTTAAAAATCTTCTAATTGTTCTCTACTTTTCAATTCCAATCTCCGCTTCCAGAGAGAACAAACAAATTCAACTGGAATGAAAAAACTACCTGTAGAGTAGTTTTTAGGACGCGCCAATTTAAACTCTTGTTCCAGGAAGTGTGCTGAGTCATCGTGAAGGTACTCCTGCGAGCTGGATAGGTCTTCCTCTTGATTAGACATCCCTTCATCATCTGCAAACTCGTCCGACTCATACTCATCTCGAGCATTGTCATGCTCATCCTCCTCTGAGTACACCGAATCGCCTTCTTCCGCTAAAGAGTCACCCATCTTGTAGCAGCCTGACAGTTTCGCCTGCTCCAGGATGTACTGGTGAAGTGGCAGCATGTTCTGCGTTGAATAGTCCACATTTGAGTAGAGTGGGTACGTTGGTTTTTTATCTTTGCTGCTGTCTGAAGATGCGGAGAGGTTTGAACTTGGCCGCGGCCGTAATCCTAGAGAACAACAATCAAAATGTGTTAAGTTGGATTTTTTAATTCAGCATTGTATACATAATAATTTTACAATACAATAGCACGTTCAGACCTAAACAGGGTCTTCATTTGTTATCATTCGAAAACATTGAAACTTCTTGACCAAATAAAAAGGAATATGAAAAACAAAAACCAGAGAGCACGGATTTTCTTATGAGCTCATGCCCCCCAAAATTGCATGTTCCCCTTGAGTGTGCCCCCAAGTTAGAATCATGGCGGCTCAATTCTTATTCGATGAGGCTGAATGAAGCATTTTAATTGAAGATTCACTAAAAAAATTTCTTACATGTAAAACTGAAAGAGAAAAAAAATCCTCAATATCAGCCAATTTTTCAAAAACAAGGGGGATTTGGGATGCATGTAGAAATGTGCAAGTCCAAAATTTGACCCATATCCATTATACTGAGGTCCAGTAGCACCAGAGACTTTGAGTGGAGCAAAGGTTTTCAATAAAAAGTTATTTATGAAATACCCTAGTCAGGGACGAGTTCTAAAGGACGCCGCACTGTGGTGAGCGCTGCGTTCAGCGCATTCTCGCGTAGGACCCCAGTAAACTCAGAGGATCCTTCCCCTCGAACCTTGACTCATCTAGCTCCTGCTCCAAAAGTGAGGTTAAGCCGATGATTGAAAAATAACGCATATGGAGGCTGAATTCTTGAAAAATAAATATATTATGGCATTTTCCGATCCCTTTCAACAAAGAGGGGGCCTACAACATGTTAAAGAAAGGTGAAAAATTCGATTTTAGGCACGGATTTTTGTCAAGTCCAACAACTGCTAATAGCAGTAAGGTGCGAGGGTCCTACGCAAGATCGCAGCACTAGTAAATGCTTTGTTGGCTCTTACGGGAGTCCAGGGTCCTATAGAACTGATCCCTGCCCTAGTGCATCCCATCTTCTGCTTGCATGTTTTCGTAAGTTTACCTGACTGGTGATTGAAAGAGGCTTGGAGTTTTGATTTTCTGGGGGTAATGGCTGCTGTTGTGGGACTACTCAACTCGCTGACACTACTCGAAGAGCTGTCTTTTTCCTCTCCATCATCATCGTCATCCTCTGGCCTCACATCTTCATCATCTTCGTCATTTTCTTCTTCGTTGTTGCTTGACAAACCTCCATCCCTTGACCTGCAGGTCATTAAATGTCAATGAAAAAACTTTCGAAAAAAACACTTCTCAGGACCATCGTGTCAATCGATGCATCAATGTTTAACGGCTCCACTTTAAACAAAAATGTGACCTCAAGTCCGAATTCTGTGAGATGAGTTCATTATGGTAGTTAATTATGTATTTCTTGCTTACAAATTGTTTCAAAACTAATCAAACTTGAGAAATTTTGATTCTTAGAGGACCTGAACGAAGTTGAACACATAATTATACAACTGCAATATTATGAAATTGTTTACACTAGAACATCAAACAGCGACAAATTACATCAAATAACATATTCATTGAATCAGTTTAATTTGGCTCTTTTTGACCCTTTTGGTCAGGTCTGATTGGTAGGGTCCATTTGGGTGATTCAAGATCCAACAGATCCTTATTTGAGTCAGTAAGAAAACTACTAGGTTTCATAGTGTTTAAATGGAAAAGTCTCGATAAAATATAGAAGAAACAAGTGTATATAAAAGGCTAGCATCCATTCAATTCAAAAATTTGACCGATTAGAGATAAACTTTAAAAAACAAACATTTTCATTGTTTACACTTCTGATTTTGAAAGCTTTGGCCGAGTACTTACCGATGACTAGAGGGAAGTGATGGGTGCCTTGAACAAGACGAGTTGCTGAGAGGAGCTAGGGTAGAGGAGTTGGAAGACGACCTTGATGATCTTGAAGGTGCTTTGTGAAGGGGAGGAGGAGGGGTGATGAAGTTGGCATACTCTGTAGGTCCGCTTCTTTCAACTTGGTGGTGTTTACGTCTCGTCTAGACAGAGAATGACAATAATAGCTGTTATTGGGATTGCATTGCAAGGTAGCCATGGTTCAAAGTAAAAAAATTTAACAATATTCAAAGATTCGCAGGAACTTTCTGAGGACTTGTTCTTAATTTTCTAAGTACTTACAACCGAAAAAACATTGACTTTAGGGGGCTTTCCAAGACTTTTCAATAAATTATTCAAGAATTGTCAAAGAGTTTCACAGTAATTTTTTTTTTTCCTCCCCCCAGAAACAAACTTGATATATTGTTGCAAATAAACCGCACTTAAATTACTGATGGGTGAGCCCACATTGGGTACAAAATTCAAGTCCAAATTATTATTTCAGACAACAAAGAGACGATGGACACCGTATATGAGTGCATCTTTTTCTACCTAACTGATGATTCATCAAGCATTATGAAGCATGCATACTCTTCAAATTATCATAACAAAATTCCAAAATTCGGTTATTTATAAATCCAAAATTTTAAATTACATGAGTACCGGACTTTCATAAACAAGCGAGTATTTTGGAGGCTCTTTAGACTGAAATAAAAAAAAACGAAGCATATGCACAGAAACATTTGTAAAAGCACCCATTGATATCGATCAATTAAAGTCAAATTTGTTGTTTCTAAAAAAAAGTGCAAAAATCCGTTTCTTTCTCCTAAATTATATCTGTCCACAGGTGCACAAAGTTACAAATTAGTTGATCTAAAGCTGGACACACTAGCTCGGAAAATAAAAATAAAGGCTTGAAGTAGTGAGGAACATTCGGCAATACCTGAGGCGTAGATTCTACAGACAGTTTTGAAGCATTCTGGAAGTACTTTTCATGCATAGAATCGTCCTGCTCGTCGTTATCAACCGACTGCGCTCCCGACAGCGGATGGGCTGCCATTGCAAACGAGTGACTTCTCGAGAGGTGGTGTGATGAAGCAGAGCTTGGGAGGAGAATCTGTCGATTCGCACGACTGCAGCTACCACTCCTGTTTTCATGACCTAAACTGTAGCCTCCGCCAACACCTGCAAAATAATTGGACACCGCTTTGAAGAAACAATAAAAATAAAGCTGAAGTTTAGGGTTTACTTATTGTGTGTGCATTGGCAACAATGTTTTGTGTAGAAAACGATTGTGACCAGCCACAGAAAACTCCTTGGTGCTGAAAAATCAAAATTAAAGTTCTAGTACCACTGAATGGAGATGTTGCATGTGTGAGGGATTTGCGATTTGACTGTTGATTCTGATGTAAAAGTTTGCAAGAAACACGATGGTGCCACCGGTTTTCTCTGAAATCGTCTCCCAAGCTCAAAAAAAGCTCTCAAGTTGAGGCCAAAATGGAGGGGATATCTCACCCTACCCTAAGAGTCCACCTCTACATCAAGACAAACTCTCCATGCAAAGATTGGGAGCAAATACATTAGCAGGGTTGCTGTGTTTTCAGTTTTGGAGTCCCCAAATGAAGTGGCAGCCCTGTCACTAACTTTTTTTGAGCTTGGGAGACGATTTCAGAGAAAACCAGTGGCATCATTGTGTTTCTTGTGAACTTTTACATAAGAATCAACAGTCAAATCGCAAATCCCTCACACATGCAACATCTCCATTGAGCAAGGTTCCATGGAAATTCTAGCGCAAAAACACTTGTGGATATAAAACCAAATTGGCTCACGATCAGTTCCAGTTCAAAGTTTGCAGTTCAAAAATGCAGTTTGGAAGGCAAAGCTGTGGTAGGTTTAATTTCCAATGTTCACACATTGGAATAAATTACACTTACTCTCTCTGTTGACACATTAAGTAATGAACGAAACAACTTCCAACTAATTTTTCAGAATAATCTGATAATTTGGTTTCTGTTGAAGAATTGAGTTCTAATGTTCTTATCAACCTGACATGAATGATTCTCTTGAAAACTTTATGTCTACGCATAAACGTTTTGGCACACAAAGACGTTTTGGCACGTTGTGCAGATCACACAAGATTAAAGACTAAATTAAGATTAAAGAATTAAGACTAAAGGGAATAAAATTATCGAAATGGATACATATTTCTGAATTTTATTTATCTTTAGGAAATTTATTTGTTCTCTTCAATATGACTCAATATTTTTGGCGCTTTCATTGACCGGTCAGAAATTTGATACTTACTTATTTTTTTTGCTATTTTCTTCAAATGGACACCATTTTGTAGTTAGGAAAAAATATTTCTGGCTTATTTAGAAAGAACTAATGAGCCATCAGTTTCCCTAAACAAATAGTTGCTTTTACAGATGAGCCAGACATAGTGATTCCTTAATGCAAAATGTACTCTAAACTATCCTATCAATTAATAACTGCTTTGGTTACTAATTCAATACTTAACAAAGAGGATTTCAAAGTAGTGGAACTGTGCAGAGAATCAGAAGACTCACTAATGTCGATGTCAAAGCTTTTTTGCTTAATCGATGGTAACTGGTGTTGCGATGTTGATGAACTACTACGTTGAATGGGGTGTGGTATTGAGCGAGAGACAACGTTTTCCTTGATTGTTGCATCACTTAGGAGTTTTTTCTTCAACAGTGGTGTTGATGTGCTAGCTGACATAGCAGATTTAGCATCCAAAGATGTCCGACTTAGGGATATGCAACTTGAGTCACTGGACCTACCAGAATCCTGCTGCAAAAGCAGAAAACAGATTATAAAACCAAACCTAGGAAATGAATATATTTAACAGGCTGCCTGTGACTGAACAGCGATGAATGATGGCAAACGAGAACCAATTATTTTAGTAAACTGAAAGACTCTATAACTTAAAATACAATTTTTCAAGAAAATAACCAGACAACTACATATTTTGAGTCAGCAAAGAATAAACCATCTTTTTTCAAATCATGGAGGAACAGCCATATTAACTTCCAATAACACAACATTTTTGCTTGTTTTAAAATATACTTGAGTTAGACAACCTTCAACATTACAAATGACAGAGGAAAGAAAAGTGCATTTACTTTCTTCAAATTATAGACATTTTCAAGGGAAATGGTTATGAAACGCTTAACTGCTAATGAGGACAGGCAACGGACCCGTCAAAACATGTCCAATAAAATCAAAGGTGAGGAGGTTAAAAGATTTTTAATGTAAAAACCTAATAAATAGTTCAATATTCATACTGTTTTACAATGGACCACTAGACAAGGTTCGAAGTTAAGCATTCTGATACATGTTTCCTAATCAAAATTTCACTTAAAACACGATTTGCGCAATGACTGTGACTGAAATCAATTCCTGACTAAGATATATAATGTTTCTTGAAACGTTAATTCAAACCTTCCACTCATGAAAACACAATAGTCTGCGTGAGTCAAATCGCACACTAAACTTTACCATGACAATCTCTGCGATATGAAAATCTGGCAACCTCAACTTTGACGCTTTGGCTCAGCTATAGCAAATTGTTAACACTTGGAAAACTGTTGTGAGGCTCGATTTGACTCACGTAGAGAATTGCTTTTCTGCGACCGGGCAATTCAAAATTCCTGTAACCAATGTAAAATAAAAATATTAATATCTTAGTTGGGGGTTGATTTCGTAATTTCCGATGCAAGAGCCATGTTCTACGTTAAATTCTAATTAAGAAACTTGTATCGGAATGCTTAAATTCGTACCTTGTCTAGCGGTCCATTTTAGCCTTGTTTCTACTTATAAGAGGGCATCATTTTGTATTAAACAGGCTCATATTAGCATTAGACAGATGTTTTTCATCACTCTTCACCTCTATATGCTTCTCTCTATACCTGGGAAAACTGACACGTACCTGCGAATAAGCAGCACGGTGATGACTACCCCTCCTAGGTCTGTCCTCAACATCTGTGCCCCAAGCTTTTCCATGATCATCATGCCTAAAAATGAGAAAAAACGTTAACGTGAAAGAACATGGCTTACCTATGTTTGAGGAAAAACAAAAAGTCAAGTGCATTCGGGACCTTGGTGTTCTTACTAGCTTGACGCAAAGGTGTTTCCTTGGTGCCCTTAATCGGACTTAAGGAGCATCCGACATCAGATACTGATATCGACTGACAGTAAGCTGACCTTGGCAAACAATAGCATTCCAATGGCTATTGTAGGCAAGTGGTCAGCTTGAGACATTGTTGATCCTGGTTTTAGAGTTTCAAAAGTGAAAATAGTTATTTTTCAAAATCAGGAATTGCCATCCATTAAATGGTTTTGACAGTTTGGGTTCTCTTAACCGCTAGGGCACCAATGATACAGAAGCAACAAAAGCTTTTCACATTACAGTGGATTTGGTCAGGCTCAAAATTTTGAGTTAATTGCCGAAAACTCTGCAAACTTATACGCTTTCATAGTTTATCCTACCGTTATCTTTTCCGACAGAAGTTTTGAGAGGGCTTCAGTATATTCCGTTAATTCTTCAGAATTTTAGGACTTAGTTGCGATTACAAAATAATAGATAAAAATAAATAAATAAAAGGTTGGAAAAAAATCAAGAACATTCAAACACTTTTACGTTCCTGCACAAACTATTAAGAGAAACATGTTAAGATTAACAGCAATTAAAAATGGAAAATACTGTGAATAGAAAGAATAGTTCTTTGGTAAAAAGCCTTCCAATGCTACTAAAACTAGGTAATTTTGTGGTTACCAAATTAGTGTGGTGCTAAAATAAGTACATTCGTTTTGTTGAGTTGAAGAAATGCATTAAAGCTTAAATGAAAATTCAGCAACATAACATGGTCTTGTATTTACGTAAAAAATGCACCAATTTGAACAGTTTTAGCAGCATTGCAAGGCTGATCCAACTTTCCAGCAAAGAGCTCCTCGTTCTCACGTAATTTCACTGATGGATTTTTTTAAAGACAGTTCAGTCTGAGATGAAGTAATATTATTACTGTACCTATGGTTATGACTATGATGATGATGGTGGTGATGGTGGTGGTGGGACCGCCGAGGTGATATTGGAGATGTTTGCGTTTCTGTGCTTTTTGCCTCCCGGATGGACGCTATCCTATCAATGACACAACTGTCATTCTTCTCCTATAAAAAAAAGACGGATAACATATGTATTGATGAATAAGTAAAAGGGAGACAAAAAAAAAGGGAGGAGGTTATGACCAGGGCTCCAGAGAAGAACAGAGCAGAGGAGTGGGTTGGGCCAAAAACAGTCCTCTTTGTGTATGAAGCCTCAGCTTCTATGTTCAGGGAAAAACCTTGCAGGCAAGTCGACTATGGGTTCAGGGTTTGACCGAAAGCCTCAATCATGAGAAAACCTGCAAGCGGAACATCAATCCCTCTATCTGACTGAAACTGCAGGAAAAACAGTACGCAAAATGTTTCCCCGCCCTGCCCACCTGGACAAGTAAAAGGTGATCTTGTGTGTGCTTGTCTCCTCTTGAGGGTTCATGCCAAGGAGACAACAGTCCATTCCTCATCAACGAGTTTTCTTGCTAATGAGGTTTGGACCCAACTTTCATGGCCGAGCAGGCTCAAAGCAGAGAAAACCCACTCTCAAGGCCTGGTCATGACATCCTACATTATTTTAATCAATCAAAGATTTTGTAGAAAGTTAAACCTATCAAAGTGTTGACTCTCAAATTTTTCTTGTGGAATCAAAAACTGTGCCCCTCATTTAGATGAAAAGTCTAATGATGCTTCATACTGATTACAATTAAGAATTAAAAAGATTAATTTTTCCTACATCTCTCTATAGATAAACTTACTTGTCAACAACCGAGGACAAATGCCCGTCGAAGTTGAAAATTTAAAACTACGTACCATGGAATCTTGCGAATCGGGTGAAATTCATCCAAGTGTAAAGTATGATTAGAAATATGATTATTATACTCACGCTATTGGATGTTTTTGTAGGGCTAATGTGAGTGAGAGGAATTCGCATGTTAGTTGCTGTTGATGATTGTGCCGCTGAATACCTTCCTGGCGTTTGAGTTGCGACCGATTCTTTGCATTTTTTGTTTTCACTTGCATTCTTTTCAAATTCATCGGTTGATGGCTCAGTATTTTGTTTGATAGTCTAGAACAAAACAAAGTAAATAGTTCCTGAATCAGATTGTTCATTCTTTAAAAGAAAACTGAAAAAGCCATGCCTCTTTAAAGGTATATGGACGCATAAAACAATAAAGTCCATCCAAATTGAAAGATTTAAGGCAGAGCATATCCATTTAAAAGATAGAAGTTTAGATGCTGGGTTGGCAAAATGTGACACTCAAGCCTTAGTATAAATGGAGGACGAAGCAGTTAGGAGACATTACTCAGCCTATGGTAGATAGAGGTTTTTTTTTTTGAAAATTTTAAGTCAATTCTTTTTTTTCATAATGCACCACCAAGCAAGAATTGCACTATGCAAAAGAAGTATCTGAAGAAGATCTTTCAAAAATGAAGCAATGCCTGTTTTTAATTTGATATGTCTGCAAGAAAGGATCTCAATTGTTGAAGGAAGTATAAAACAATCAATTCAAAGCACGAAGTGGATAAACAGTGATCAAGTACCTGTAATTTGGCTAAAGGAATAATATCACAATTCTGGGGACAATGCCAGACAGTTTTCAAGGACGCTGCATTGTAGTAATAAAACCTACTAGTTTTCTGGTCAAATAACTCCCACCATTGGTTGTTATCAGTCTTCTTACTGGAAAAAAAACACACAAAAATTTAGAAAAAAAAAAAGGTTTGACAATTTCAAAAGATCACAAAATGCCAGATGCAATTTCAGAAAAAGGAAAAAAGAAAAAAAAATATTCTACATTCAAAATGCATTAGGGTATAACTAAATAATTAAAATTTAAAATATTCAAATATATTTTCATGGGTGTTTATTACGGCTGACATCAATTATGTAGCCAAGTTAGAGATAGTGGACAAAAGGTTCTAATACCTTGATTGGGACAGATAAATTAGACTCCATTTTGCAATAAGATACTACTTACTATGTATAGGGAATAATTTTAGAGACAAAATAATATGTGCTATTAGATTCCCTGTGCAGACAAGTGCTTTTATGGATAAACCTAAAATAGTAGTTTTCAATTGCAAAAATGTGGTCCAACTATGAATATCAAACCGAATGAAGAAATCCTCTTTCTAAACAGCAACGAACTTAATTTCACCAGCCTCCTAAGAAAATCAAGAGGAAATATTTTCCACAAAAAATTGTTCTATCCCATACCGACACAAATTAAAAAATTATAATATTAACTTCTTATTACGTTTCAAACTGCCTTCACCTGCCATAAAAATAAAGGAATATCTGTTGAAATTTTGCAACATCTGAATGAGCTTGCTTTCTCATCAACTCATGACTGTGGTTCAGAAATTTAATGGAATGGATTACCAATCTAGATAAAGGAAGTTAATGAATGTTTCCACTTGAGTATTCCCGGCACACCCAAATAAATTCTCATTAGAGTCATAGTAGTATACAGAATCAATTGTCCAACAAACTTCATAATCAAACTTAGAGTCCACTCTTCCTTTGTTTTCTTTTTAGATAATTATTGCTCAAATCTACTGAACCAAATATCGTGATCAATTAACCGAGGATCTTTTAATTGATACAAAGTAACCGATTAACACAAGCACAAAAAAATAGCCTGAATAATTTAACTTAAAAAAAAAAAAAAAACCACAAGAAAAATGTGTAACCAAAGCTAAAAAACAACAAAACATGAAGCCTGCGATGTTTTGGGGTAGTTTCAACTTCAACCTCCTCCTCAACCAGGAAACAAAAATGTATAAAAAATTACAAAAATCAAAATACCTGGACCCCCATTTCGCGACGAAAAGAGGTGAGATTATCACAGAGGCTGTTTTGTTGTTTTTTAGTCTTGGTTACCCGTTCTTCTCGTGTTTTTTTTTGTTTTTCTTTGAAAATATTAAATAACTAATTAATTAATCTGACTTAAAATGCTGTGCTCAGCCAATAATGAAAGAATATACTCACACTTTGACACCCACAGGAGGATCCCAGACACACTCTCCTGTGGTTAAATTTGCATACATGCGTTCATTTGTTTTGGGTTCGATAATCTCAACCCATTCCACTCTGTGAACAAAGATCCAAACACACAAAAATTAGACACATGGCTAAAAAATTGCCTATCACTTTCCCATTGTTAGTATAGAAAGAAGGCTGGGAAACTCATCATCATCAAGGCACCTTTCCAAATACTTGGTTGATGATCCTTGTTGGACTGTAATAATTGCAGCTTTAAGAAACGTACTTAAATTTGCAAGATTATGGTTGCGACAGAATTTAGAAAATGAAATTCCCTGAATTTTCCCTGACACATTTTGGTGAAATTCCTGGACAATTATAGATATGTCAGATGACAGAAAAGAGACGGTTTAAAATAGTTTCAATGCAAAATCTGTTATTCGAAACGTCAAACCCATTCTGGAAAGCAATTAAAGGTCCTGACATTTCCAGGTTTTCCATGAATTTTTAAAATTCCCTGCCATTTCCCAGTTTTGACCATGGCAACCCTGAGGATGGTAGAATAGTACTGAATCCACACTGTTCTGTAGGGTATTGACAACTGAAGATTCCTGCATGCCCAAATTGAAGTGCGATGTCGAAGTAAACTCGTCCATTTCCGTTGCGTTCTTCTGTTTGCAAACGCAACTCAGTGGTTTCATCGACCTCCTGAGATCATAAGAGCGTTTGGTAGAAACGTTGGGCCATTATACGCCATTATTCTGACAGAGCCCAAAAACGCTGACTAAGTATTTAGAATTAGGTAATTCCATTTCTAAATGGTCCCGAACAGACTACTTCCACAACATAGCTATGAATTTACTGCCACCCTTGTGATGGTTCCTGAAGGTCCCGCAGGAAAAGTTTAGTATCAAGGGGAGTTCAGAGGCAGCCTCCATCAGAAAAATATGTCCCATATGAGGAAGTTTATCCTAATTTTTGTCAACTCTTTCCTGAGTACAAAAATCTTACTTACAGAACAAAAATTAAAAATTCTAAGAGCACTCCCCCCCGCCCAGCAAAATTAGCCACCCCTTGTCAACTACCTACATAACTTGCCCTGTAAATCTGGGCATAAATTCATCTCGTACAAAAGTTCTAAGCTTTGTTGAGGAAAGTTTACTTAGTAAGTGTCATTCCTTACTCTTATCACTGTGTATCAGTGCAGTAAGGAGAAAATACACAAGATCAGTGCTTGTACAGTAAAGCATCACAGGAAGAAGTAAGTCTTACATTGAGATGCAACAATTTTCCTTCGGACAAACCTTCTAGGAACACTTTTACGATTGGGGACTCTAGTTTGATTCCGATTGACTTAGAGCTACTTGTGAGGTTCCCAGAGACTTGCGATCCAGACAATGTTAGTTGCCATGCAGCTTCTTAGCTCCTGACGGTAAACATGGAAGCACTAGGGATTACAAGTGCTAACGGAGCAAATGCTCAGCTATAATCGAGAACTTTCACAAAATGTGCAACAGGGCTTGGGAAATTCTGCTTTTGAATTTTCAACATTTGACAGCCAAAGTTTGAGGTTAGAAAAGGCTGAACGCGAAGGCGACAAAAGTTTGAGATCCCTTCAAACTTGTTAAGTCAATTCTCCTCCTGATGTAAAGTTGAAAGGAGAGATTCCTCTCGAGACAGAGTCTAGAGGCTTTTAATAGGAGGCATAGGACATAAACAGAAGAGAGGAGAAAGCTAGGTCTATGGACGGTAGACAAGTAAACATTACTATAAACTCAATTGAGACAAGCTAGTAACTCCTGAACATGCTAGAATTTTTGGTGATTTTCAGGAGCAGAAGTGAAAGAGGCAGCTGCTGAGGCTACAGTTAACAGTTGAGGAGGTTAATTGGAAAGCTTAGAAAATTATCAATTGGAGATGCCAACAAAATGGGCAAGGCCTTGTCCAGCAGAGGGGCTAGTTTTCGACCCTAGTATACACACATACATTTTAGAGGACTAAAACTGAGCGCGTACCTTTCGGACGCCATCGATCTCGCATTGGAATGATCAACCGCCGAAGAGATAATTACACTTGTAAATTAGCACGTATTTACACTGCACAAATAACGCCATTCTTGCACAAATCACGAAAGATTATCAAATCCCGTTTCATCCCATAAAATATTCCTGTCTATTCCCGACTGATTCCGGAAACCGATGCGATTTCCGAACTTCCGCGAACAGGGTGGCCACGGAGGATAAACACAAATTTTGAAATCGCGCTCTCATCTTCTGAGAGCGAAAGTTGGTTCAGAACGAGGATTTTCGCGATAAGAGAGCTGTAATTAAGCGTAAACTATATTTTGATAAATATCTTAGAGTTGATCTGGAGGCAGGTTACCGTAAAGTTTGAACTTGGCATTGAACTCGTCAATCCAGTTGCGCGCGCTGCAGCAATCCTGTTCGAAAGTGCATGCTTGCATTTTGACGTTGCCAAATTAGCTTCCTAACTGCAGTAAATCTGAGAAAGGTCTTGTTAGTTAGCAACAATTTGACACCGGTGCATGAACTTTCATCATGAGGCATTATAATGCATGCATAGGTCCAGGCGATGATGAAACTTCAAGGCTTGCGAAGTACAGTACGCGCATATTTGCACGAAAGCTAGGAGCGGGTTCCCCTAGCCCCTTCGGCCCTTCCACGAATTAAACACAGCACCGTGTAGGTGTGTGTGAATGTCACCAGCGAACAATGCAAGTAATAAAGGTCGGCATGTATTTTGAGATCATTCTTTCCCTGCTTGATGACTGAATGCTCTAACTTCCAGTCCATAATTTCGCTTTCATTGTGCTCATGCNAGAAAGGCATTTGAGAATGGGCCGATCAAAGATTACGAAAAACGTTCAATTTCTGTAATCTTTATTCCCGTTTGTGACATCCATGAGCCGAATTGTCTTGACTCTCAGTATAATTAAAGGGACTCTAGGTTCCCCTAGCCCCTTCGCGCTTCGGCCCTTCCACGAATTAAACACCGCACCGTGTAGGTGTGTGTGAATGTCACCAGTGAACAATGCAAGTAATAAAGGTCGGCATGTATTTTGAGATCATTCTTTCCCTGCTTGATGACTGAATGCTCTAACTTCCAGTCCATAATTTCGCTTTCATTGTGCTCATGCCCTCTTCATCAGAATCGAGGCTGCCCGGGAAACAGAGTGCAACCCNNNAATGAAAACTCTCCGTGGATGCCCTAATTCGGTGGGCATTTTGTTTCGTGGGTTTCAAAATTTCTCCTTCTACTTTCTTTGAAGGGAAACGGACCGTCCTAACTGATTGAAATTTTTTCCAGGGTAATCTTCACACTGAAAGGAAAATACTGGAAACATATTTTCAAAAAATTAAGTTGATGGGATTTTCAATTGAAAAATGAACTGTATATCCTAATGAAAAATAGATGTAAATATCATACCCAGAGTTCAAAACCACATGTCTCTATTGAATAGAGAATTTGCAGGATTCTAAAACTTGACAAAATTCGTGTTTAAGTGGAAACTGCTGAGTGAACTGAACACGAGGATACCCTTTTGGTTCATGCATTGAACAATTAATGAAGAAAATTCGACAAAATTATCTAATATCTGCTAAAATTCATGTGCTTAAATGGGAAATGCCGCATGATGACATCACCAGGCGGTGCATTTTCTCACTTTTAAATCTATTTTTATACTATTTCCCATATCAGAAAAAAATTATGAAAAATACTGTGAAATCAGCTCTTTAAGCACTTTCAGATGAAGCAATGAAAAATTTGCATGCAGATTTTCCATTGCTTCAAAATTTCTGCTCCTATTTTATTTTTACAGAGAGAAACAAGCTAACTTTGTAGTTTAAAATTCATACGGAATATTCTTCCAACATATGTAAGAAAAATCAAGGAAGTTTTTAAGAAATTGTGTTACCAGTTTCTGAAAGTAAAAATGAAGTGTGACAGGAAATCTGCAATGTTGCAAATGGAGATATGTTATTTTGCACTTTTGCTATCAATATCTAGTAGGTATCAAGAGTTCAGTGGTAAAATTTTGACAATGGAAATCTCATGGAAAGTTCCACTAATGAAAAACCCAAATGCAGCATTAAAATGAAAAAATAGGGGTTCAATGGACAGAGACATTCAAACATTCTACAGTCGTTAAAATTTATATAAAATATATTTTATAAAATTGAGAGGTACAATGAAAGAATCAACAATGAAAAATATAGTTGACATAAAAAATTGACAAAAATTAAAAAACAACAACTGAGATTTGATAAAACATGTTTTATCTTATAAACAATGAAGAAGCTGTTGGTTCAAGTGAGGTGAAGTTAAAATAAACGATTGCTGACTTCTGTGGTGAGGCACGTAAATTTAAGTATCGATGGCTAAAGTGTGAGACCATATATCTCCGTATGCGACGTTGCAGGCTTCCTGTCATATTTTAATTTCTCTTTAGAAAACTAGTGAATTTAATGTCTTGAAAATTTCCTTGCTGTTTCATCTCAAGAATATGCTGTATAAATTTCAAACTATAAAATTGGCTTGTCTCTTTTTGAAAAAAAATAAAATAGTAGCAGAAATTTTGAAACACTGCAATGGAGATATGTCTTTTCGCACTTCGACCATCGTTATAAGTGAAGGGTTGAGTACAGGATTTTAGAATCTCCCTAATTTAAAAAGAGATGCAAAAATTGCAAAATGTTACTAGTAAATTTTCTTTCGGATTTTGTAAAATCATTAGGAATATTAAGTGAAAGTTTCAACAGAATACATGCGTTCGTTCTTCTAACAGCTAGTGAAATGTAAGTTGAGATTTTGGAACATGACAACCCAGAGCTGCCAGCACCCTATACCCAGTGTTTCCATTGAAAAAGGTTGAAAGCATTGCCAGTACCAGAACCAACAAACTAATACTCACGGACGACATGTATAAAAAAATCGAATTCCCTTTTTCCCCCCAGAAACATTCAGAAACGCTTTTCAGTTGCTATTTCTTTTTCACAAATTTCAATAAAATTTGTGGGGAAAAAAAGATAAAAACATGAGCAGAAACTTACAACATTGCAATTTATAAGACTCATTTTTCAACTTTAACTATCAATATTTAACGTAAAATGAAGTCATATTAAACTACAGATTTGTTGACATGGAAGCTTTTAGCTAATTGGAAGTTGCACTTCAAAAATACAAAAAAAAATGATCAAAATGCCAGTGAGTTTCATAACATTGCTCCTTAAAATACTCTGTGTCTGGTTAAAAAGAAAAACTACTGGTGAGACAGTTAAAGTTCCATTAAAACTATAGACGTGGGGGCGTAGAGATGGTTCCACACTCAATGAAATTGAAAAACGCTAAATTGAAAAGACAGATTTATCAAATTGATATGTATGTGGACAAAATAGACATACTTGAAATGGATTGATGAAAAATCTATAGGCAGAAGTGGAAGGAGGTAGAGAGGAACGCATTGAAAGATCTTTCTAAAAACTGATTCTGGATGGTATCATAGATAAATCAATTTCTCGTTAGTAACAGATCAGTTTCCCATAACTCAAGTGCCAGTAATAAAGTCCTAAATGTTAAGTGGTCCAAAAGTATGTTGCATTTTGACCAATCAGAGAGCTCCAAAATTAAGTGACTAAAAACCGTCAGTTAGACGTCATCACTGGACTCACACGAAACAAACAAAAACTCTCACCAGTTTATTAACGGGTTCAGACCTCATTTCCTATGAAAATGTAAATTGACTGCCCTAATAATTACACATAAGCGTTCCANGATGAAAAACCCAAATGCAGCATTAAAATGAGAAAATAGGGGTTCAATGGACAAAGACATTCAAACATTCTACAGTTGTTAAAATTTATATAAAATATATTTATAAAATTGAGAGGTACAATAAAAGAATCAACAATGAAAAATATAGTTGACATAAAAAAATTGACAAAAATTAAAAAAACAACAACTGAGATTTGATAAAACATGTTTTATCTTATAAACAATGAAGAAGCTGTTGGTTCCCGTGAGGTGAAGTTAAAATAAACGATTGTTGACTTCTGTGGTGAGGCACGTAAAGTTAAGTATCAATGGCTAAAGTGTGAGACCATGTATCTCCGTATGCGACGTTGCAGGCTTCCTGTCATATTTTAATTTCTCTTTAGAAAACTAGTGAATTCAATTTATTTAAAATTCCTTGCTGTTTCATCTCTATTTAAAGAATGTGCTGTATAAATTTCAAACTATAAAATTGGCTTTTCTCTTTTTGAAAAAAAAATAAAATAGTAGCGGAAATTTTGAAACACTGCAATGGAGATACGTCTTTTCGCACTTGGACCATCGTTATAAGTGAAGGGTTGAGCGCAGGATTTTAGAATCTCCCTAATTTAAAAAGAGATGCAAAAATCGCAAAATGTTACTGGTAAACTTTCTTTTGAATTTTGTAAAATCATTAGGAATATTTAGTGAAAGTTTCAACAGAATACATGCGTTCGTTCTTCTAACAGCTAGTGAAATATAAGTTGAGATTTTGGAATTTGACAACCCAGAGCTGCCAGCACCCTATACCCAGTGTTTCCATCGAAAAAGGTTGAAAGCATTGCCAGTACCAGGACCAACAAACTAATACTCACGGACGACATGTATAAAAAAATCGAATTCCCTTTTTCCCCCCAGAAACATTCAGAAACGTTTTTCATTTGCTATTTCTTTTTCATAAATTTCAATAAAATTTGTGGGAAAAAAAAGATAAAAACATGAGCAGAAACTTACAACATCGCAATTTATAAGACTCATTTTTCAACTTTAACTATCAATATTTATCATAAAATGGAGTCATATTAAACTACAGATTTGTTGACAAGGAAGCTTTTAGGTAATTGGAAGTTGCACTTCAAAAATACAAAAAAAGGATCAAAATGCGAGTGAGTTTCATAACATTGCTCCTTAAAATACTCTGTGTCTGGTTCAAAAGAAAAACTACTGGTGAGACAGTTAAAGTTCCATTAAAACTATAGACGTGGGGGCGTAAAGATAGTTCCACACTCAATGAAATTGAAAAAAGCTAAATTGAAACGACAGATTTATCAAATTGATATGTATGTGGACATAACAGACATACTTGAAATGGGTTGATGAAAAATATATATGCAGAAGTGGAAGGAGGTAGAGAGGAACGTGTTGAAAGATCTTTCTAAAAACTGATTCTGGATGGTATCATAGATAGATAAATTTCTCGTTAGTAACAGATCAGTTTCTCATATCTCAAGTGCCAGTAATAAAATCCTGAATCTTAAGTGGTCCAAAAGTATGTTGCATTTTGACCAATCACATAGCTCCAAAATTAAATGACTAAAAACCGTCAGTTGGACGTCATCACTTGACTCACACACAACAAAAAAAAACCCCTCATCAGTTAATTAAAGGGTTCAGACCTCATTTCCTAGGAAAATGTAAATTGACTGCCCTAATAGTTACACATAAGCGCTCCATCCATAATCATGGACACAACAAAAATGGGGAATTGGAATTGGAAAAATAAAAAATTAACTCATCAAACTTAATACTGAGAGTCATTGGAAGTTTTCAAAAATGAAGGATAGTTCTCTAACTTGCATCTATTGCTTTTGAACTAGGTTTTTCTCGTGACCAGATTATCACCAATCCTTGCTGATCCGATGTAGCTAACAGAGATTCGTCATAGTTGAAACTCACTCCGAGAACCGGGCATGCATGTCCTTGCAGCTTATTTACCACTGGCTTGCTTTCTCTCTCTATATCCAGAAAGTAGACACAAGAGTCTTCACTCCCTGTTACTGGAAAAGAAAAACGAATAAAAGGTAATATTTATCAGAAGCATGTTGATGGCTGAGGAAAAAAAATGCGTACCTCTAATCGCGATGTTTAAAGACGATAGAACGATTTTCCTTGAAATTTCTTGAAAACTTTTTTCATTCATCTCCAGAAATATTTAAAGAAAATTGCAAGGCATGATTTTGGGTGGTTTTCTTTTAAAAAATGAAACATAATCAGAAATTATCAAACATATTATTATTATTATTGGCAGATAGCAATGTTCTCAGCTACGCTGCCGTTTGTCCAGATAGCCACTAGTCTGAGAACCGAGTACAACTAGTCTTTCAAGGGCTCTTCTTCCAGACACCTCCTCGATTGTTTATTTTGGAGGTGAATGAATTTTGGAAGATAATTCCTCTTCAACTCGGCAAAAAATATGGGAAAAATGACAGTGCCGGTCAATTTTATCAAGAAAAGTTAATCTTACCTACGCATGCACCTTGTCTGAAAGACATGATTGGACAAAAAGTAGATCGGACCATACAAGATGGATTTTTGTGACGAGTGGAGAATTTCTTCCTCAGTTTTAGCATGCCATCTTGACTGCTTACTCTGAAAAAATAAATAATTTTGTTAAAAATTGCTGAATAATTTAAAGATTGAGGAGACAAACTTCTTAGCAGGGAAAATCTGAAGTGGAGTTCTTACATAGAAAAAACTAAAGAAGACTATCGAAAATTCCTTTTTCATATTAAGCATTCAGACTACAAGTCTTTTAAGGCTTCACTTTCAGTCTTAATGTCCAGTCAAAAAAGCTGTTTTTGAGCTTAATCAAGCTTGGAAATCTGTTTTTTGCTGAAATTTATTTGTTACTTCCATGCTTTGGCTAAGACTGGTGGCAAATATATTGTCTACAAATGAAATGTCAGGAACACCAATCCACTTGAAAGCTCCATAAGCATTCTTGAAAAGTTATTGAGAATACGATCAACTTAGGTTGTCCTTACTGCAGGGCTAGAATATAATATAGTAAGGCAACTTTGAAACAAAGCAATAAACGTCAAATATTTAATACAAGCTGATTTAAGAATAATACAAAAACTAATACCAAAATGAAACTTACCTAAAAAGACAAACTACATTTGCAGCACAATTGACGAGGAGCGTTGGGTCTCTTGCTTCTCGGCTGATCCATGCTCTCCAGCTTAAACATGTTATCGGGCAGTTTTCAGCAACCACTATTCTTTTGCCTTTGTTTATCCTGCCTGTCCTATCACAGATTAGAGATGTGATCACACCCTGAAAACAAGAGAAACATAACGGATCAAAAAACACTTAAAGAGAAGCGATTGAGGTGAAAATTTTCGTGGCTGAAATCTAGTTTCCTGGGTTCTATAGAGCAATATGCAAATGCGCATATTGACCAAATATTGACTCATGCTTACAGCTAGGTCAAACGACCCGTCTAGAAAAACCTAGCTTCATGCGCTCTTGGTTTAGAGAGGTGTAAAAAAACATTCATACCTTGTCATTTCCAGCCCATAACAATCGGCCACTTGCATCAAATGTGAGGCAAAGAATTCTACCCTCAACTTTGGTTGCCGCGCCGCGAACATAAATTCCTGTTGAAACATTTGCAACAGACACTAGGCCACTATTATTTCCAATCTGAAGAAGATGGATTAAGGCTCATACTTCATGAAGAGGAAAAGCTAGATGTTACCAAATATTTAACAATAACTTAATTGTGAAAACAAGAGTAAGTTTGTTACTTAATAAGTCTTTCCTCTTTTATCCTCTCAAAAGTGTAACAGATAATTTTCAAGAAAAGGGGGGTTTATTTTAAAACCAAAAAATACAGGTTTTGGGGGTTTCTTTTCATGGGCAGGAAGGGGGATTATTTTTACAATGTTTCTTTAAAATAGTTCCAGAGTACTAACGCACTGCACTGCTGAAATCTAACTCCAAGGTAAGTTATTATTTTCAAAGTATGGCAGTTAGTTCAGTTTCCACACTTAAAAACCTTAGAATCATACTCATTCTTTGGATGTGAAGAATTAGAAATAAGCTTTGGGTGTCGAAAAGTACAGGCTTGAAATTGATAATGGTCTTTATTAAAATGATCAAAGTGTCTAAAAGATATTTGCAATGCTGGCACAGTCGTCCAGTGGCACTCAAGGTTTGACCAAGTGCAACAATGATGCTGGGCTGCTATTGTGCATAGATACCAAAAAACCAATACCATCCTCTAGGGGGTATTGCTGAAATTATTTACTGGACATGGTAGTCAAAAATAAACAACTGCCAATTTATCTAATGTAAGTTCTCCCTACAATCCTCAGGTTAAAACTTTCCGTAAAACTTCGAAGAATTTTTTCAGTAAATCACAGACTGCCCATAGCCTATTTCCAGACTCTTTGAACATGATGATAAGAATCAAAACAAGACAAAAAGCTTCTATAACAAAGATATCTCTTCGACTAGACTGTTTACTGAAGATTCACCTCCAACAAACATGACGATAAAAATACTATAATTCAACCTGGTGGTGATTGTGCTCGAATAAAAGGATACCACTACTAAATTATTATTCATAGGATGGAAAAGGCATGACAAAATGCTATGGTTTGAAGGCTCAGGAATGGTCCTTAAAGAGATTTTATGAGACACATCGTACAGGACTAATGTTGCATCCACGGAGCAGCTCACCAAGAGATCATTCGATTCCGACCAATCGAAACCTGTACCAAAGTCAGAACAATTAGATAAAAAGTATGTAGAGAGAACAAAGAATATGAGTTTAGGTGAGGAAAAAGTATTTTGGAGCTTTGGGGAGTGAGAAACTATTGACTAACGACATAAATTAACACCTAACTTCAACACTGGAAAGAAAAATGTTTATGCGATGTCAGAAGAAAAACGAACCTGAAAACATGGAGGCTAATTTTTAAGAAAACCATATTTTGCCTACATGGATCCGAAAATGGGAATTTGAGTCCTGACCTGTAACTACTCACTAGCACTCAAAAAAAAGTTCCAGGCAGTGAAGTTTATTCCTGTGCTTAACGGAGACACAAAATTGTAGATATATTACTCAAAACCTTAAAATTCATACTATTTAAAATTGTAATATATATGTATATATTTTGAGCCCTAAACACTGCATATAGAAACTTCAATTATGTATCTACTACTCCAAACTGTGGTTTTTCATGCATGAATTTAACACCATCGTAACTGCTACTCAGTTTGACACTTAGGGACATTCAACTCATCGAGATAATAAAAAAATACCCTTTCAATTAACAAAAAAAAATGTAATGTCGAACGCTTTTTGGAAACTCATTGATTCCTATACCTTAATTATTAATGGACATACGTGTCAATGGTCTTTTGCTATTTTTCTTCAGCAAGCCGCGAAGTCCGTTTAAATTAGGGTAGAGGAATTAATGAGTCTTCGAAAAGCGTGCGACTTTATATTTAGTTATGATAATACTACTTGTTTGTAAATTAACCCTTTTTAACATTACTGTTTCAATGGTGTCATTCTGGGGCTAACATTTAAATTTTTAGTCAAACAACAAATACTATTTCTAGCTCATTCACAAAATCATTCAGCTTCATAAAGAAACTAATAATTTTGTACCTAAAATAAGCCAGAAATTGTAACTCCTTTTTGAAAAATGCAAGTTAGAGACAATTTAAAAGGCAAATTACCAGTAACAGCAGACTTATGTTCTTTGAAAATATTTTCAACGATCGGGGGAGAAGCGGTTACATTGCAAATTGAGACCGTTCCATCATACGATGCACAAGCCAGTTTTGATCTATCGTTGTGGGCAAAAGCAAGCATCGTCACTGCAGCTCGATGCTTTAAACAGAAAAAAAAGATCATATGTTAGAGAAGTCTTTCCGTTAATTTCACCTTATGTGTAATTTTTAAAAGGTGCTTTGAATTATCTTAAACGCCATATTGCATCGGTTTTACTCTTAATTCACAGCAGAGAGCCTTTCACAATCTTGCAATAAATATTCGTGAAATAACACTGATAGGGTGAAATTTTTCCTGTAAGTAGATAACTGATAAGAAAGGGAGGCTTGTGGAGTTGAAATACCTCTGCTGTAATAAGTTGAAATGACAGAACTCGCAATATAAGATACGGCTTTGAAGGTGCTGCCCTATACAGTGGAGCTATCCTTCTATTGGCTACCAATTAGGATATTTGTGACCAATCATTGTAAAAAGGATCTTGGTGCACAGCAGAAAATTTTTTAAGGAAACTAATCAAGCTGAGTTGGGAAATCAGTATTTAATTTTTCTGTTGCGAATACCTTCCGATATCACAAATAATTAGTTCCAAACAGTTCACTTCATTAATTTTCAAATGAAGGGCAAATAGTTCCCTTAAATAATTTTGAGCCTCGCACATGGCAGATAATGTAAAAACTATACAGGAATTTTTTTCAAAAATACATTTTTGGAATTCCTAAATCAAAGTTGTCATGACTGTAGTTTGACTCAACATTTTTCCAAGTTTTTTATAAAAAAATATCCCAAAAATAATCTTTTGAACAGTGCCACCTAAGATGCAGTTCTGAGTTCTTCGTCAATGGCGTGGCGTGAATAATCGATTATCGATATCTCGCCATTTGAAGCTATGGTAAAGAATCGATTACTAAGGTGTTCGCTGCGAACACCCTAATAATCAATCTTTGTTCATAGGTTTAAATGGCATAACAATCGATATATCGCAATTCACGCCACGCCACTGTTCTTCGTAGCTATGATCTTTCTTCCTGCTAATAATTCTATTACATTATTTTTAGATCTTATCATCGTACCAAGATGTGTGGTAGAGTATCCTACATTGAGAAAAATGTCATATCTTGTTTACAACTCTCATCAATAGTGCCATCTAGATGCACGTACTAACCTATTACTGATTTGAGGCTAATCAGAGATTAATTTTACGTCATAGTGTAGGATGAACAAGCTCTAGCAAACTTTGAAACATGATACTACCTGGTCAAAAATATGGTGTACGCCAACGAAGGCATAATTTTCTGCAATCGTGTTATCCCCAACAATGGCACGGGATGCCTCAGCTTGGTGAGTTGGAATAACATTTGAGCTTGAGTCTGAGGGTGGTGATGCAAAATAGAGACTGTCCCATGTGAGCACATAGTTGTTTTCCGGAGTATCGCTTATCTGAGGAAAAATAATAGAAATACATTCAAAATGAAAACAAATGAGAATTGACTTTACAGACCATTACTTTCAAATCGATGAACTAAGTGAGAAATCATGTACCTCCTTTGCCACTTCCTCTTCTAACAACTAGGGCATGGCCTTATTTGTCAGGCAATCCAGTGGGTATAAAACACATCAACTCACATAGATATGAAAAATGTAAAAATCTTTAAAAATAAAGGACTCGTCAAATCAATAAAAACAGCAATCCAGCTTTACTTTCTTTGTGGTGTTTTAAAATCTCCACTCTAATGAATAACATTTTTTTTTTTATTTTTTCTAAGAGAAACAAGCTGTCTTCTGGCTTGAAATTTATACAAAACTAGCTGCTCCGGGCGCCCTCCACAGCTAGCAATGGTGGTGCAGTAGCTTATTTGGAATCGGAGCGATTAGTTGAATCTATTTATAATAATGATGATGATTCTGCGGCAGAAGATCAAGGAATTTAACTGCCTCTCTGCGTTACAGGGTGGAGACTGCCACTCTACCGAAAAATGTTATAAAAAGCTCGCATTATTAATTTGTCTTTTTTTTGTGTTACTGTTTAAATTTTTTTTTATTTTTATTTTTTGATAATTTTCTAATGACTATGAGGCTTTTGGGATTTATAAAAGATCGAAGCACCTCTTTGAGCACGATGTTTTTTGTACGGTTGCCTTTGGGAAGAATTTGGACTTCAAAATTTTTGTACGATGTAGCTCGTGAGAGTGCAAC